>WNWK01005588.1:0-77500 GCA_009830355.1 Cherax destructor
AAATCACCATATCATCCTTTGCAGATGATACTAGAATCTATATGAGAGTGGCATCCGTACGTACAAGACATAACTCCTTTACCTATACAGATAACAGGTTGACAGCAGCCATTCAGGGAGTCATTATCTTTCAGTTATGAATGTGAAGCGGCAGTGTGTGAAATATTATACACTCTGGCAGGATTGCTGCTTGAGTCTTCCAGTCTGGTGAAGACGTAAGATAACCAGGTGCAGCTTGTGAACGTCTACCTATACTATCAACACACAGGTCCGTCTCGTACGTCTATTGTTACTACATATTCCTGCAATATTTCCTTTCCAGTTTATAAGTCCTGGAATGAGACCCAGGACTTAACTGTTGCCTTCTACTCTCACTCTGGACTTGGTTATACGGGATTTACACCAAGATAGAGCTGAGTACCGAAGGTAGAAACAATAACAGGAAGTACAGCAGCTGCCTTCCAACTGCAGGACACACCTTCCCTGCAGGAGTGTAGAACGGGAGGGCAAGAGTGTGGAACAGGAGGGCAAGAGTGTGGAACGGGAGGGCAAGAGTGTGAAACGGGAGGGGAAGTGTGGAACAGGAGGGCAGGAGTGTAGAACAGGAGGGCAAGAGTGTGGAACAGGAGGGCAGGAGTGTAGAACAGGAGGGCAAGAGTGTGGAACAGGAGGGCAAGTGTGTGGAACAGGAGGGCAAGAGTGTGGAACAGGAGGGCAGGAGTGTAGAACAGGAGGGCAAGAATATGGAACAGAAGGGCAGGAGTGTAGAACAGGAGGGCAAGAATGTGGAACAGGAGGGCAGGAGTGTAGAACAGGAGGGCAAGAATGTGGAACAGGAGGGCAGGAGTGTGGAACAGAAGAGCAAGAGTGTGAAACACACTTGTGTTTTATCCTTTCTTGCCATGACTCGCCTCTTCTTTGACCATAATTTGTCCCCTTGGAAGCAGCAGTGGAATTCTGGGGGCCAGATTTGCTACTTCATGACACATGAGTCACCTCCCATGAGTTGTATCTCTGAGATGTTGTCATTTTGGTCGTCAGGAGATATTAAAATTAACATTATTTCCTGATGCAAGTCTAATTCATGTGAAGAATCATTCAGTGGGTCACATGACTGCGACCTTCTAGTGGTGGGTCATCACATGACTGCGACCTTCTAGTGGTGGGTCATCACATGACTAAGACCTTCTAGTGGTGGGTCATCACATGACTAAGACCTTCTAGTGGTGGGTCATCACATGACTAAGACCAGCATCAGTAAACACTTGTCCTGTTTCCAGACGAATCCTGCCTAACGTAACCTTCCGCTGGCTTAGCGGTCCGCACGTCCAGTGTTAGACATCCCAGAGTAAGATATGATGGTGGGATTTCAATCCCATAAAAAAAAAAATGGTGTGGGTTGGATGCCGCCAACTCCGCTAGGCTGAGTCCATGAGATAGGCCTCTCCTCTGTTGAGCTGAGCCCATGAGATTGGTTTCTGTGTCCAGGTGACTCACTAAGAGGACGGGGTAGGACGCCGCTGTGTCCAGCTAACTCACTAAGAGGACGGGGTAGGATGCCGCTGTGTCCAGGTAACCCACTAAGAGGACGGGGTAGGACGCCGCTGTGTCCAGCTAACTCACTAAGAGGACGGGGTAGGATGCCGCTGTGTCCAGGTAACCCACTAAGAGGACGGGGTAGGACGCCGCTGTGTCCAGCTAACTCACTAAGAGGACGGGGTAGGACGCCTCTGTGTCCAGGTGACTCACTAAGAGGACGGGGTAGGACGCCGCTGTGTCCAGCTAACTCACTAAAAGGACGAGGTAGGACGCCGCTGTGTCCAGGTGACTCACTAAGAGGACGGGGTAGGACGCCGCTGTGTCCAGCTAACTCACTAAAAGGACGAGGTAGGACGCCGCTGTGTCCAGGTGACTCACTAAGAGGACGGGTAGGACGCCGCTGTGTCCAGGTGACTCACTAAGAGGACGGGGTAGGACGCCGCTGTGTCCAGCTAACTCACTAAAAGGACGAGGTAGGACGCCGCTGTGTCCAGGTGACTCACTAAGAGGACGGGTAGGACGCCGCTGTGTCCAGGTGACTCACTAAGAGGACGGGGTAGGACGCCGCTGTGTCCAGGTGACTCACTAAGAGGACGGGGTAGGACGCCGCTGTGTCCAGCTAAATCACTAAAAGGACGAGGTAGGACGCCGCTGTGTCCAGGTGACTCACTAAGAGGACGGGGTAGGACGCCGCTGTGTCCAGGTGACTCACTAAGAGGACGAGGTAGGACGCCGCTGTGTCCAGCTAAATCACTAAAAGGACGAGGTAGGACGCCGCTGTGTCCAGGTGACTCACTAAGAGGACGAGGTAGGACGCCGCTGTGTCCAGGTGACTCACTAAGAGGACGAGGTAGGACGCCTCTGTGTCCAGGTGACTCACTAAGAGGACGAGGTAGGACGCCGCTGTGTCCAGGTGACTCACTAAGAGGACGGGGTAGGACGCCGCTGTGTCCAGGTGACTCACTAAGAGGACGAGGTAGGACGCCTCTGTGTCCAGGTGACTCACTAAGAGGACGGGGTAGGACGCCGCTGTGTCCAGGTGACTCACTAAGAGGACTGGGTAGGACGCCGCTGTGTCCAGGTGACTCACTGAGAGGACGGGGTAGGACGCCTCTTCGCTCGACTCAGAAATCACCATTGTATTACCTTATTTCCGTTACATTTATAATAGTAATATATTATTCTGGTGGGAACGCTGCTGCTACTGTACTATCTCTCTGATCGTAGAGAGTTTACGTAGATAACTCAGAGCGGAAGTTGTGAGGCGGCAGTATTACAGGAAACAGTTAAGGTCCCACACCTGTTAGGTGACGACACTCACGTATATTTTCCTGGGACACGCTGAAAATATACCGGTGTGTGTGTGTACTCACCTAGTTGTGGTTGCAGGGGTCAATTCATAGCTCCTGGCCCCGCCTCTTCACTGACCGCTACTAGGTCCTCTCTCTCCCTGCTCCATGAACCTTATCATACCTCATATTAAAGCTATGTATGGATGCTGCCTCCACTACATCACTCTTCAGACTGTTCCACTTCCTGACAACTCTGTGACTGAAGAAATACTTCCTAACATCCCTGTGACTCATCTGAGTCTTCAAATTGCAATTGTGACCCCTTGTTGCCGTGTCCCATCTCTGGAACATCCTGTCTCTGTCCACCTTGTCTATGCCTCTCAGTATTTTATATGTCGTTATCATATTCCCCCTATCTCTCCTGTCCTCCAGTGTCGTCAGGTCGATTTCCCTTAACCTCTCCTCGTAGGACATACCCCTTAGCTCCGGGACTAGTCTTGTTGCAAACCTTTTCGCTTTCTCTAGTTTCCTTACGTGCTTGACCAGGTGTGGGTTCCAAACTGGTGCTGCATACTCCAATATAGGCCAAACGCGCGCGCGCCTATGTGAGTGTGTGTGTGTATTTATGTGTGTGTGTGTGTGTACTCACCTAATTGTACTCACCTAATTGTGGTTGCAGGGGTCGAGACTCAGCTCCTGGCCCCGCCTCTTCGCTGTCTGCTACTGGGTCTCTGCTCTCCCTGCTCCATGAGCTTTATCATACCTTGTCTTAAAACTATGTATGGTTCCTGCCTCCACTATATCTTTCTCTAGTCCATTCCACTTCCTGACTACTCTGTGGCTGAAGAAATGTTTCCTGACATCCCTTTGACTCATCTGAGTCTTCAGCTTCCAGTTGTGTCCCCTTGTTTCTGTGTTCCCTCTCTGAAACAACCTGTCACTATCTACCTTGTCAATTCCCCGCAGTATTTTGTATGTCGTTATCATGTCTCCTCTGACCCTTCTTTCTTCCAGTGTTGTTAGTCCTATTTCCCTCAACCTTTCTTCATAAGACAGACCCCTGAGTTGTGGAACTAACCTTGTCGCAAACCTTTGCACTTTCTCTAGTTTCCTTACGTGCTTGACCAGGTGTGGGTTCCAGACTGGTGCTGCATATTCTAGTATGGGCCTGACGTACACGGTATACAGTGTCTTGAACGATTCCTTGTTAAGGTAACGGAACGCTAATCTAAGGTTTGCCAGACGCCCATATGCTGCCGCAGTTATCTGGTTGATGTGTGCCTCCGGAGACGTGCTTGGCGTTATACTCACTCCAAGGTCTTTCTCCTTTGCCGAGGTTTGTAGCCTTTGTCCGCCTAGCTTGTACTCTGTCAGCGGTCTTCTTTGCCCTTCTCCGATCCTCATGACTTTGCATTTGGAGGATTGAATTCGAGAAGCCAACTGCTAGACCAGATGTCGAGCTTGTCCAGGTCTGTTTGCAGCCCTGCCTGGTCCTCTTCCGATGTGTGTGTGTGTGTGTGTGTGTGTGTGTGTGTGTGTACTCACCTAGTTGTACTCACCTAGTTGTGGTTGCAGGGGTCGAGTCAAAGCTCCTGGCCCCGCCTCTTCACTGGCCGCTACTGGGTCACTCTCCCTGCGCCATGAGCTTTATCATACCTCTGCTTAAAGCTATGTATAGAGCCTGCCTCCACTACATCGCTTCCTAAACTATTCCACTTCCCGACAACTCTGTGACTGAAGAAATACTTCCTAACATCTCTGTGATTCATCTGAGTCTTCAACTTCCATCTGTGTCCCCTTGTTGTTGTGTCCCATCTCTGGAACATTCTGTCTCTGTCCACTTTGTCAATTCCTCTCAGTATCTTATATGTTGTTATCATGTCTCCCCTATCTCTCCTGTCCTCCAGTGTCGTCAGGTCGATTTCCCTTAACCTCCCCTCGTAGGACATACCCCTTAGCTCCGGGACTAGTCTTGTTGCAAACCTTTGCACTTTCTCGAGCTTCTTCACATGCTTGGCTAGGTGTGGGTTCCAAACTGGTGCTGCATACTCCAATATGGGCCTAACGTACACAGTGTACAGGGTCCTGAACGATTCTTTATTAAGATGTCGGAATGCTGTTCTTAGGTTTGCTAGGCGCCCATATGCTGCAGCAGTTATTTGGTTGATGTGCGCCTCAGGAGATGTGTCTGGTGTTATACTCACCCCAAGATCTTTTTCCTTGATTGAGGTTTGCAGTCTCTGGCCCCCTAGGCTGTACTCCGTCTGCGGTCTTCTTTGCCCTTCCCCAATCTTCATGACTTTGCACTTGGTGGGGTTGAACTCCAGGAGCCAGTTGCTGGACCAGGCTTGCAGGCTGTCCAGATCCCTTTGTAGTTCTGCCTGGTCCTCGTCCGATTGAATTCTTCTCATCAACTTCACATCATCTGCAAACAGGGACACTTCGGAGTCTATTCCTTCCGTCATGTCGTTCACAAATACCAAAAACAGCACTGGTCCCAGGACTGACCCCCGTGGAACCCGCTCGTCACCGGCGCCCACTCTGACACCTCGCCACGTACCATGACTCGCTGCTGTCTTCCTGACAGGTATTCCCTGATCAATGTAGTGCCTTCCCTGTTACCCCTGCCTGGTCCTCCAGCTTCTGCACTAATCTCTTGTGTGGAACTGTGTCAAACGCCTTCTTACAATCCAAGAATATGCAATCTACCCACCCCTCTCTCTCTTGCCTTTTGCTGTCACCCTGTCGTAGAACTCCAGTAGGTTTGTGACACAGGATTTCCGTCCCTGAAACCGTGTTGGCCGTCGTTGATAAGCTCATTCCTTTCTAGGTGCTCAACCACCCTTCTCCTGACTATCTTCTCCATGACCTTGCATACTATACATGTCAGTGACACTGGTCTGTAGTTTAGTGCTACGTTCCTGTCTCCTTTTTTAAAAATTGGAACTACATTTGCTGTCTTCCATACCTCAGGTAGTTGCCCTGTTTCGATAGATGTGTTGAAGATCGTTGTTAGGTACACATAGCTCCTCTGCTCCCTCTCTCAGGACCCATGGAGAGATGTTATCTGGCCCCATCGCCTTTGAAGTATCTAGCTCGCTTAGTAGCCTCTTCACTTCCTCCTCATTTGTGTGTATTGTGTCCAGCACTTGATGGTGTACCCTACCTCTCCTCCTTTCTGGAGGCCCTTCTGTCTCCTCTGTGAACACCTCTTTGAATCTCATGTTGAGCTCCTCACACACTTCGTGGTCATTTCTTGTGACCTCCCCTCCTACCTTCTTCAGCCTGATCACCTGGTCCTTGACTGTTGTTCTCCTCCTGATGTGGCTGTACAGCAGCTTTGGGTCAGATTTGGCTTTCGCTGCTATGTCATTCTCGTACTGTCTTTGGGCCTCCCTTCTGATCTGTGCACATTCATTTCTGGCTCTACGACTGCTCTCCTTATTCTCCGGGGTTCTTTGCCTTCTGTACCTCTTCCATTCCCTTGCACACTTGGTTTTGGCTTCCCTGCACCTTTGGGTGAACCATGGACTCATCCTGTCTTTTTCGCTTCTCCTGTTACCCTTGGGTATAAACCTCTCCTCAGCTTCCTTGCAAATTGTTGTCATATATTCCATCATCTCGTCTACTGACTTCCCTGCCATCTCTCTGTCCCACTGAACTTCGTGCAGGAAGTTCCTCATGCCCACATAGTCAACTTTCTTGTAGTTTGGCTTCATTTGTGCAGCCCTTCCTGCTTCCCCCTCCACTTGTAACTCTACTATGTATTCGAAACTTAGAACCATATGATCACTGGCCCCAAGGGGGCTTTCATGTGTGATGTCCTCAATATCTGCACTACTCAGGGTGAATACTAGGTCCAATCTCGCTGGTTCGTCATTTCCTCTCTCTCTGGTAGTGTCCCTTACGTGTTGGTACATGAGATTTTCCAGTACCACCTCCAGCATCTTAGCCCTCCACGTTTCTTGGCCCCCATGTGGCTCCAAGTTCTCCCAATCAATGTGTGTGTGTGTGTTTGTGTGTGTACTACATAATTGTACTCACCTAATTGTGGTTGCAGGGGTCGAGACTCAGCTCCTGGCCCCGCCTCTTCGCTGTCTGCTACTGGGTCTCTGCTCTCCCTGCTCCATGAGCTTTATCATACCTTCTCTTAAAACTATGTATGGTTCCTGCCTCCACTATATCTTTCTCTAGACTATTCCACTTCCTGACTACTCTGTGGCTGAAGAAATGCTTCCTAACATCCCTTTGACTCATCTGAGTCTTCAGCTTCCAGTTGTGTCCCCTTGTTTCTGTGTTCCCTCTCTGGAACATCCTGTCACTGTCTACCTTGTCAATTCCCCGCAGAATTTTGTATGTCGTTATCATGTCTCCTCTGACCCTTCTTTCCTCCAGTGTTGTTAGTCCTATTTCCCTCAACCTTTCTTCATAAGACAGACCCCTGAGTTGTGGAACTAACCTTGTCGCAAACCTTTGCACTTTCTCTAATTTCTTTACGTGCTTGACCAGGTGTGGGTTCCAGACTGGTGCTGCATATTCTAGTATGGGCCTGACGTACACGGTATACAGTGTCTTGAACGATTCCTTGTTAAGGTAACGGAACGCTAATCTTAGGTTTGCCAGTCGCCCATATGCTGCCGCAGTTATCTGGTTGATGTGTGCCTCCGGAGACGTGTGTGTACTCACCTAATTGTGGTTGCAGGGGTCGATACTCAGCTCCTGGCCCCGCCTCTTCGCTGTCTGCTACTGGGTCTCTGCTCTCCCTGCTCCATGAGCTTTATCATACCTTGTCTTAAAACTATGTATGGTTCCTGCCTCCACTATATCTTTCTCTAGACTATTCCACTTCCTGACTACTCTGTGGCTGAAGAAATGTTTCCTGACATCCCTTTGACTCATCTGAGTCTTCAGTTTCCAGTTGTGTCCCCTTGTTTCTGTGTTCCCTCTCTGAAACATCCTGTCACAGTGTGTGTGTGTGTGTGTGTGCATGTCAGCATTTATGCATGCATGCATGTGTGTTTCTACACATCCAATGTATGTATGCATATGTATATATGCGATAATCTATGCATATGTGTATGTATTATGTGTATATGTGCATGTGTAAATGTATGTATATATTCACTAGCATATTTGTATTTGTACTTACATGTGTATATGAGTGTGTATATTTTATGTATAATAGACTTTTACTGGCCTACAAATTCTTAAAACCTGTAAGAAAAGATTAGAGACTGTGCTTGTGCTATTAGAAGAATGGTCCCAAAAGAATGGATGTATGACTCGTGTTATTTCTTTGTATACAAAGAGTGTTTAAGGCTCGTTCCTGGTGATTAAAACACCCAGAAAAACCAGTTTGTTATTCTGTCTCCAATTCTGCTTTGTATTGATTAGAGGATTGAGTGAATCACAGATGATGGCACCGCCCCTTTCCTGGACTCGTGTGCTGAAAAATTATTTATACCAAATCGTAGATGCTGGTTTGATTTACCTGAGTGGATTTTTCTCAAAGTATTCCGTGTGAAGGTGAGATAACAGAGGGGAAAGTGATCTCCCAACTCTACAGAAAGATTTCTACTCGAAATCGATGGTTTTTCAGAAAATCGAGAGATGCATGGATGAAACAATAAAATGAGAATGGTGGCTGGCAGCGGAGGGTCTCCGGCAGGCGAGGGAGAGTGGTCAAGGTGGTGGTCTGAGTGTGGTCATAGTCAGGACGAGGTTCCAGTGTGGTCGACCATCTCTTATTAGTTATGCTTAGCCTTAGGTATGTGTATGGACAACCTGCCAGTGGGTGGGGTTACGATTACATTTCTCTTCCAGGTATGACAAAACCGTCAAGGGTATGGGTATTCCGTAAACCCACTCACATAGATATGTTCCCTTCTACGGTCTTCACTCAGCTTAAATTAAATAAAAAGAAGTTGTTTGAAGCCTCTTCATACGACCACTTACGATATTCAGACCATGGAAAAATAAATAAATTAAATGAGCCAAAATAATAAAAAAACTAGAATACTTTGATTGGCTTAACCAATTAGGGATAAGGTTAGGTTAAGTAAAATTCGTCAGACTGACACTACTACTGTGCCTCTCCACGAAGGAACATGTAGCCTACTGTGCCTCTCCACGAAGGAACATGTAGCCTACTGTGCCTCTCCACGAAGGAACATGTAGCCTACTGTGCCTCTCCACGAAGGAACATGTAGCCTACTGTGCCTCTCCATGAAGGCACATGTAGCCTACTGTGCCTCTCCATGAAAGAACATGTAGCCTACTGTGCCTCTCCATGAAGGAACATGTAGCCTACTGTGCCTCTCCATGAAGGACCATGTAGCCTACTGTGCCTCTCCATGAAGGACCATGTAGCCTACTGTGCCTCTCCATGAAGGAACATGTAGCCTACTGTGCCTCTCCATGAAGTAACATGTAGCCTACTGTGCCTCTCCATGAAGTAACATGTAGCCTACTGTGCCTCTCCATGAAGGACCATGTAGCCTACTGTGCCTCTCCATGAAGTAACATGTAGCCTACTGTGCCTCTCCATGAAGTAACATGTAGCCTACTGTGCCTCTCCACGAATGACCATGTAGCCTACTGTGCCTCTCCACGAATGACCATGTAGCCTACTGTGCCTCTCCATGAAGGAACATGTAGCCTACTGTGCTTCTCCATGAAGGAACATGTAGCCTACTGTGCTTCTCCATGAAGGAACATGTAGCCTACTGTGCTTCTCCATGAAGGAACATATAGCCTACTGTGCTTCTCCACGAAGGAACATGTAGCCTACTGTGCCTCTCCATGAAGTAACATGTAGCCTACTGTGCCTCTCCACGAAGGAACATGTAGCCTACTGTGCCTCTCCATGAAGGAACATGTAGCCTACTGTGCTTCTCCATGAAGGACCATGTAGCCTACTGTGCCTCTCCATGAAGGACCATGTAGCCTACTGTTCCTCTCCATGAAGGACCATGTAACCAACTCAACAGAGTAACAACTATTTGTCTCTCAACGAAATATGAAAATCATGACATCAAAGTCATGCTAATACTGACACTGTGATACATGAGACATACTGACACTGTGATACATGAGACACGTACAACACAGTGATACATGAGACACGTGCAACACTTGTGTATCACATTACAATTGGTATATTATACCGACAAACTGACCTCATGTCTTTGTTTTAAGCTAAAGGCTTAACTACCTTCTGTCAAGGCTAAGGGTCTGACCACTTTGTCAAGGCTGAGGACTGACCACTTCTAAATTACCTCTCCACTTCTACTGTCTGCTGTCTTATAATCGCATGTATTCGACTGAGGAAGCCTGGTGCTGCAGAGGACAATAATACCTGGAAGCTCAGAAGATGGGTCATCAGATCATTCGTCTTTAGTTCTAATATATTATGAGGATTTACGTAAACAAGAGTCTTTGGGAATGATGGTAAGTTTGTTTAGTGTGAGTGTGTGATGTGAAGGCTTAGTTTCTCACAGTTTGTGCTGAGAAAGGAACAAGTATAGCTGGGAGAAGATTCGGTAAATGTGGGAACAATCTCTGACTAGAAACTCAGAGCTGACGATGATGTCTAGTTTAGTCTTAGTATCTTGACTAGAAGTGAGTAAGGTCATTTTTGTTTGTCGGCTTTGGAATTTTAACCTGTGCCAGTTTGACCTAAGATCGTCTCAGCCAGCTGTCAAAAACTGACCTCCTGTCATTATTACTTAAACATAAACAAAGGGCAGTAGCCACAAAAGTAAAATTAGTAGTACGACATATAGTAAGGTTTACGTACAGTTAAGAGACTCAATTTTTTATATCAACAAAGAACCTACAACAATAAGTTCAAAATTAAATTAGAATCAAATCAGTTTTTAAACGGGTGGACAGGTAAGCCAGCATTCCGAAGACCATTGTCAGATGACCAGAATCTTCATATGACTAAGACCCGCGTCAGGTAACACTTGTCCTGTTTCCTGACGGATCTTACCTAACCTGACATACTGAGAATTAGAAAGAATGTGGGGAAAGTATTGTTTGACAATAGAATGTATGGATAAGCTGAATAAATTGCAAGACTATACGCCCCAAGAGGCGAGCATTCCTGTGTATATGCGATAAGAGATTACTTTATTCCCTATTTTATACATTAACGCATCCTTGATATTCAGCCTTAATAAGCCTCGTGTAGTTAATAGGCTTCAAACCTAATAATACAACCAACTAAATGCCAAGTAAGTTCATTGAAAGCAATACAATAGTCAGTTATATAATTCAATGTAGAAACATGAAAGAAAATTGTGTGTAAATATGACCTGTTTTGGTCAAAGAATGCAATGTAATGTGACTTTATTGACGACCTTTCGCCCACTCAGTGGGCTTTATCAAATCTTAACCAAATGTCGGATTTTTATAGTATTTCTCAACAGCCAGTGAAAAGTAGGGGCGCCATTAATACACTAAGAAAACAATAAGTGTCCAGGGCCCAAGACTCTTCAACAGCCTCACACCAGCCATAAGGGGAATTACTAATAGACCCCTGGTTGTCTTCAAGAGAGAGCTGGACAGACACCTAAAGTCAGTGCCAGATCAGCTGGGTTGTGATTCGTACGTTGGACTAATTGCTGCCAGCAGTAACAGCCTCGTTAGTCAAGCCCTGATCCACCAGGAGGCCTGGTCATGTACCGGGCCGTGGGGGCGTTGATCCCCGGAATACCCTCCAGGTAGACTCCAGGTAGACTCCAGGTAGGCCTTCACTTGCGTGGGTCAACATGCATACTCTTGTTCTAAGTTCTGACCATCATGTGACTCCTTTATAGCACATTCACTTTAAATAACACAGTCATATAGCCATCATATAGTCGGTTTTACGGCTCACCCTCCATGGATTCTAACCTCACCCATACCCTCCAATCCTCTTATTACGATTTCGTGATTCAACATAAATAGCTTAGTCCTCTCAAATTGCTCTTCCAACAAACAAGGCCTCGAGTCTGAGATCTGCTCCTAGGAATTAAAAAAAAAAAAAGGTTATATGGGATAATGTGCGGCAGGTTTTCATTCGTGTGAAGCATGAGAGGAGCAGCAGCGAGGTCTGGGTGGGTCCAGTGCTCACCGATGTCTCAGACATTTTGACCGGTCTGCTACGGATGCCGCTCTCAGAGAAAGAACATTTTTTCGGGCCCTCTACTGCTGATGTGGAGAGAATGGTACAGTGGACCTTGAAGTGGGCGGCCGTTGCAGAGTGTACTAGCCACCCCGTGTTGAGTGTACCAGTCACCCCGTGTTGAGTGTACAAGCCATCCCGTGTTGAGTGTACTAGTCACCCCGTGTTGAGTGTACCAGTCACCCCGTGTTGAGTGTACAAGCCATCCCGTGTTGAGTGTACAAGCCATCCCGTGTTGAGTGTACTAGCCACCCCGTGTTGAGTGTACAAGCCATCCCGTGTTGAGTGTACTAGTCACCCCGTGTTGAGTGTACAAGCCACCCCGTGTTGAGTGTACAAGCCATCCCGTGTTGAGTGTACAAGCCATCCCGTGTTGAGTGTACAAGCCACCCCGTGTTGAGTGTACTAGTCACCCCGTGTTGAGTGTACAAGCCATCCCGTGTTGAGTGTACAAGCCATCCCGTGTTGAGTGTACAAGCCATCCCGTGTTGAGTGTACAAGCCACCCCGTGTTGAGTGTACTAGTCACCCCGTGTTGAGTGTACTAGCCACCCCGTGTTGAGTGTACAAGCCACCCCGTGTTGAGTGTACTAGTCACCCCGTGTTGAGTGTACAAGCCATCCCGTGTTGAGTGTACAAGCCATCCCGTGTTGAGTGTACAAGCCATCCGTGTTGAGTGTACAAGCCACCCCGTGTTGAGTGTACAAGCCATCCCGTGTTGAGTGTACTAGCCACCCCGTGTTGAGTGTACTAGTCACCCCGTGTTGAGTGTACAAGCCATCCCGTGTTGAGTGTACAAGCCATCCCGTGTTGAGTGTACAAGCCATCCGTGTTGAGTGTACAAGCCACCCCGTGTTGAGTGTACTAGTCACCCCGTGTTGAGTGTACAAGCCATCCGTGTTGAGTGTACTAGTCACCCCGTGTTGAGTGTACTAGCCATCCCGTGTTGAGTGTACTAGCCACCCGTGTTGAGTGTACAAGCCATCCGTGTTGAGTGTACCAGTCACCCCGTGTTGAGTGTACAAGCCACCCCGTGTTGAGTGTACTAGTCACCCCGTGTTGAGTGTACAAGCCATCCCGTGTTGAGTGTACTAGTCACCCCGTGTTGAGTGTACTAGCCATCCCGTGTTGAGTGTACTAGCCACCCCGTGTTGAGTGTACAAGCCATCCCGTGTTGAGTGTACTAGTCACCCCGTGTTGAGTGTACTAGCCACCCCGTGTTGAGTGTACAAGCCATCCCGTGTTGAGTGTACTAGTCACTCCGTGTTGAGTGTACTAGTCACCCCGTGTTGAGTGTACTAGTCACCCCGTGTTGAGTGTACTAGCCACCCCGTGTTGAGTGTACTAGTCAAACCGTGTTGAGTGTACTAGTCACCCCGTGTTGAGTGTACCACTCACCCCGTGTTGAGTGTACCACTCACCCCGTGTTGAGTGTACCACTCACCCCGTGTTGAGTGTACCACTCACCCCGTGTTGAGTGTACCACTCACCCCGTGTTGAGTGTACCACTCACCCCGTGTTGAGTGTACCACTCACCCCGTGTTGAGTGTACCACTCACCCCGTGTTGAGTGTACCACTCACCCCGTGTTGAGTGTACCACTCACCCCGTGTTGAGTGTACCACTCACCCCGTGTTGAGTGTACCACTCACCCCGTGTTGAGTGTACCACTCACCCCGTGTTGAGTGTTGTACTCACCCCGTGTTGAGTGTACCAGTCACCTGGTACACTCAACACGGGAACTGGTACTGTCAGATGACAGTTTGCTTACTTAACGTAATCACTGGTACTTCTCACTATCGTAATTAAGGTGTTGCCTTCACTCATCTGTTGGTCAAGGGTCACCCGGACGGTCAAGTAGGTCAAGGGTCACCCGGACGGTCAAGTAGGTCAAGGGTCACCCAGACGGTCAAGTAGGTCAAGGGTCACCTGACACACCTAAGAGCACAAGTGAAGTGTGTCTGACCCCAACTCTTCACCACCTCTCTCTACCACCCTCTCTACCACCCTCTCTACCACCCTCTCTACCACCCTCTCTACCACCCTCTCTACCACCCTCTCTACCCATCTCTCTACCACCCTCTCTACCACCCTCTCTATCACCCCTCTCTATCACCACTCCCTATCATCCTCTATCATCCTCTATCACCCTCTCTATCACCCTCTCTATCACCCGTCTTTATCATCCCCTCTCTACCACCCTCTTTACCACCCTCCTACCACCATCTCTATCACCCTCTCTATCACCCTCCCTATCATCCTCTCTCTATCATCCTCTATCACCCCTCTCTATCACCCCTCCCTATCATCCTCTCTATCACCCCTCTATCACCCTCTCTATCACCCCCTCTCTATCACCCTCTCTATCACCCCTCCCTATCACCCCTCCTTATCATCCTCTATCACCCCTATCTACCACCCTCCCTATCACCCCTCCCTATCACCCCTCCCTATCACCCTCCCTATCACTCTCTATCACCCTCTCTATCACCCTCTCTATCACCCGTCTTTATCATCCTCTCTCTACTACCCCTCTCTACCACCATTCCTCCTCCCCACCCCCACCCCACCACCAACCACTGGTCATACACGGGGTCAGAGGTCAACAAACGGCTTCCTTTTAAAGCTGCACTTGTTTTAAGTTCTGGCATCAGTAGCGCAGCGCTTCCTTCTGCACCTCCCTCAGGAAGAATTTGCTCAGAATCCGGGAACGTTGGTGTTTGTGAGACTGGATGCGGAGCCGCAAGCAACCATCGGCGAACCTCGTCAACTAAGATTTTCTTTAGGTTATTAACGGCTCAGGTTAACATCCAGGTTAACCCAAGAATGCCAAGTAGTGTGGTTTATTTATACTGGGTCTCTTTGGTCCTTTCCCAGGATTCGATCAATAACACTCAATCAAATCCAATGTATCTATTTACTGCCATGTTAGCAGGGGCAGTAGGTGTAAGGACTTCTGTCCATAAAATAATTATACAATGATACTGCTAACGTCCCACATTATCAGTTTTTTTAATCAGTTTTAAGAAACTTAACTGCTAATAACATGGAATCTCAGCAGCTACACAACCCAGGTCAGCATGAGTTCAGAACAGGTGTCTCCTGCCTCTCGCAGTTGCTGGACCATTACGACGAGGTCTTGGATACCCTGGAAGACACCCAAACTACAGAAGTAGTATACAGTACGTCGACTTTGTGAAAGCCTTCGACAAGTGCGACCATGGGTTAACTGTACTCAAAATGCGAACTAAGGGAGTAACCGGGAAGATGAGCAGGTATATATTTATCTTCCTAACCAATAGAAAGAACCCAAAGAGCAGTAGTAAACAGTGAAGAGCTCTGTTCCGCAAGGCTCGGTAATCGCCCCACTTCTCTTCTTCATTCTCATATTTGACGTAGATAGGGATACAAACCATAGCATTGCATCATCTTTGCAGACGATATTAGGATCTATATGAGAGTGGCCTTCACTGAAGATACATTGAACCTCCAAGCTGATATAAACCAAGTCTTCCAGTGGGCCATTACAACTGCTAGGAAAATAATAGGTTGGATAAATAGAACTTTCAAAACAAGAGATGCCACGCCAATGATGAAACTCTTCAGGTCACTCGTTCTATCTAGGCTGGTATATTGCAGGTACAGAGAACCTTCACAGCTCGTATAAACTCAAGCACCTAAATTACTGGGAGCGTTTAAAGTCCCTGGAACTGTACTCCTTAGAACGTAGGCGAGAAAGATACATCATAATCAACACCTGGAAGATACTGGAGGTATTGGTCCCAATCCTGCACACAGAAATAACTACCAATGAACACAAGAGGCTTGGAAAAGGGATGACCTCGAAACAAATTAATACACTGATAAATCTAAACAGGAGTCTACTTGCAGGGCTGCATTTTTTTTTTTCATTTTATTATTATTTAGAATATTCACTTGAGAAGTGATCCCCAGGAGCCTGTGACCTGAGGCGAGAGTATAGCCATTCAACTAGGTTGAAGACCTATACACTGCAGATCCAGTAGATCTTTAGTGAGGCATAAAAATTAACAACTGGGCATATACACTGCAAACTGGACTGATTGTCATCCTAATGACACTAGAGTTAGTAAATTAGACACAAGTGTTACTCTTATTCCAGAGACGTTTCGCCATACAGTGGCTTCAACAGTCCAGTGCAAAGCAGAATGATCAAGACCAGGAGCTTGAGATAATCAGTCCCTCAGCCTGATGGCGATGTAATCAGACCTCAGCCTGGAGGTGATGTAATCAGTCCCTCAGCCTGGAGGTGATGTAATCAGACCTCAGCCTGGTGGTGATGTAATCAGACCTCAGCCTGGAGGTGATGTAATCAGACCCTCAGCCTGGAGGTGATGTAATCAGACCCTCAGCCTGGAGGTGATGTAATCAGTCCCTCAGCCTGGTGGTGATGTAATCAGTCCCTCAGCCTGGTGGCGGTGTAATCAGTCCCTCAGCTGGAGGTGATGTAATCAGACCCTCAGCCTGGTGACGATGTAATCAGACCCTCAGCCTGGAGGTGATGTAATCAGACCCTCAGCCTGGAGGTGATGTAATCAGACCTCAGCCTGGTGGTGATGTAATCAGACCCTCAGCCTGGTGGCGGTGTAATCAGTCCCTCAGCCTGGAGGTGATGTAATCAGACCCTCAGCCTGGTGACGATGTAATCAGACCCTCAGCCTGGAGGTGATGTAATCAGACCCTCAGCCTGGAGGTGATGTAATCAGACCTCAGCCTGGTGGTGATGTAATCAGACCCTCAGCCTGGTGACGATGTAATCAGACCCTCAGCCTGGAGGTGATGTAATCAGACCCTCAGCCTGGAGGTGATGTAATCAGTCCCTCAGCCTGGAGGTGATGTAATCAGACCCTCAGCCTGGAGGTGATGTAATCAGACCCTCAGCCTGGAGGTGATGTAATCAGACCCTCAGCCTGGAGGTGATGTAATCAGACCCTCAGCCTGGTGGTGATGTAATCAAACCCTCAGCCTGGTGGCGATGTAATCAGACCCTCAGCCTGGAAGCTATGTAATCAGACCCTCAGCCTGGTGGCGATGTAATCAGACCCTCAGCCTGGAAGCTATGTAATCAGTCCCTCAGCCTGGTGGTGATGTAATCAGTCCCTCAGCCTGGTGGCGATGTAATCAGTCCCTCAGCCTGGAGGTGATGTAATCAGACCCTCAGCCTGGAGGTGATGTAATCAGACCCTCAGCCTGGAGGTGATGTAATCAGTCCCTCAGCCTGGAGGGGATGTAATCAGACCCTCAGCCTGGTGGCGATGTAATCAGACCCTCAGCCTGGAAGCTATGTAATCAGACCTCAGCCTGGTGGCGATGTAATCAGACCCTCAGCCTGGTGGCGATGTAATCAGACCCTCAGCCTGGTGACACGAGCTTCACTCTTATGATTATTACTGATTCTAAGTCATCACTCAAGACTCTTGACTCACATGACTATAAAACAATACTCCTGAAGAAACCAGGTATAATATATACTCAAAAATCATAGATTAGCCGAATCCCTGTACAATGAATTACTCCTTCATGATAAAGATTATAACTTAGCCGAGGTTTTTACATCCTTAAGGAAAATGTAAAATATAATTTGGTAAATCTGGTAAATTTGGTAAATCATGATAACACGAAAACGTAGATAAGCGTGTTTACTGTGCGACTTGTACTGTAAACATGCTGACTGGTGTTGTAGTGGCCAGGCTTAGGCTTGGTAACAAGTACTGACTGGTGTTGTAGTGGCCAGGCTTAGGCTTGGTAACAAGTACTGACTGGTGTTGTAGTGGCCAGGCTTAGGCTTGGTAACAAGTACTGACTGGTGTTGTAGTGGCCAGGCTTAGGCTTGGTTACAAGTACTTCTGACAGTTTGGCAGAGACACAGATGATGATCAGACAGAGGCACTGTGTTCACTTGTATGGTCACTTTCTTGAAGAATGTTTGCTTAATTGTCCCTTTATGGAGGAATATATAGGCACTATAATAACCTGGGATATATCAAGGTATCTTATTAATGAAAGTAAGATACCAGGCATATTAAGCAAACATTCTGACTTTGACCCTTTTGGGGTCTAGTTCCTAGTTCGTGTATCCATACGCTCTTGCGTTACAGTCCAGAGGATGGATATGGGATGCGTAATAAACTAGCCGCTCCGGCGACAATCCTAGTAGTGGACTTTATACCCTCGATCCATATTCCAGTTTTGGGTTAGTATATTATGCTAGCACTTATTTTTATGAGCTTTTTTCAATCTATATTTATTAAATATGTTTTGAAAACGTTAGCCACTTTAAGTAAATACTCGCCATGTTGTATTCACTAGGTGTCCCTTAGCTCGGTTGGTAGCGTACTCAGTTCACACACACTGACGTCCGTGGTTCGATCCCCGGTACAGGTGGAAACATGTTCACCTAGCAGCAAAATAGGTACCTCGGTGTTAGTCGATTGGTGTGGGTCGCATCCTGCGGACAAAATTAACTTAATTTTTGTGGGAAATGCTCAGCATAACAAGAGGCTTTCTATATAGTAGTATGTCATTGATGTCAACTATGGTCTGTATACCTTGTACATGTACTTGTAGTAAATAAAGGTATTATTATTATTTTATTATTATTATTATTATTATTATTATTATTATTGTTGTTGTTGTTGTTGTTGCCAGGTATGCGTGTATCCTTGCTTATACGTGATAATCTATACGTGGTTGCAGGGGTTGAATCTCAGCTCTTGGCACCGCCTCTCAACTTACAGCTTGCCAGATTCATACAATCCCTGAATCGTTGGCCATGTCATACCAGTTCTTAAATCTACCTGTGAAGCTTCCTGACATGTCCTTTACTCGTTTATGTCTTTAATTTACTGTTTCCTCTCGAATAGTTTATTTCTATTTACCCTTCAATTCATCTATGTATTTTGTATGTCGCCATCATGTCACCCCAGGTTCTTCTGTCCTCCAGTGTCGTCAGGTTCAGTTCCTTTAGTCTCTACTAATAACTCATATTTCTGTGGTCTAGATTTAGGCTCGTTGTATGCCTCTGCACTTTCTCCAGTTTGTATACATGCTTTACCACGTGTGGGTTCCATGCTGGTGCTGCGTACTCCAAGACGGACCTGACATGTTGTATTAATGGCTAGTGTGTGTGTGTGTGTACTCACCTATTTGTACTTACCTATTTGTGGTTGCAGGGGTCGAGACTCAGCTCCTGACCCCGCCTCTTCACTGACCACTACTAGGTCGACTCTCTCTCCCTGCTCCATGAGTTTTATCATACCCCGTCTTAAAGCTATGTATGGTTCCTGCCTCCACTACATCACTTGCTAGACTATTCCACTTCCTAACTACTCTATGGCTGAAGAAATACTTCCTAACATCCCTTTGACCCATTTGAGTCTTCAACTTCCACTTGTGACCCCTTGTTTCTGTGTCCCCTCTCTGGAACATCCTGTCTCTATCCACCTTGTCTATTCCTAGCAGTATTTTGTATGTCGTTATCATGTCTCCCCTAACCCTCCTGTCCTCCAGTGTTGTAAGGCAGATTTCCCTTAACCTTTCTTTGTAGGACATTCCCCTTAGCTCTGGAACTAACCTTGTCGCAAACCTTTGCACTTTCTCTAATTTCTTGACATAAGAACATAAGAATATAAGAAAGAAGGAACACTGCAGCAGGCCTACTGGCCCATGCGAGGCAAGTCCAAGTCTCCCACCGGCTTAAGCCAATGCCCCAACCCAGCCAGGTCAGGTTACATTCACTTAAGGAAGGAGCACGGCATCTGACCTAGTAGCACAAGCTAGTCAGGACTAACTCACACCCACCCGCACCCACTCATATATTTATCTAGCCTATTTTTAAAACTGCACAACGTTTTAGCCTCTATAACTGTACTCGGAAGTTTGTTCCACTCATCGACAACTCTATTACCAAACCAATGCTTTCCTATATCCTTCCTGAATCTGAATTTATCCAACTTAAAGCCATTGTTGCGAGTCCTGTCAATACTAGATATTTTTAGCACGCTATTCACATCCCCTTTATTTATTCCTGTTTTCCATTTATACACCTCAATCATATCCCCCCTAATTCTACACCTTTCTAGAGAGTGCAGATTCAGGGCCCTCAGTCTATCCTCATAGGGAAGATTTCTGATACATGGGATTAACTTAGTCATCCTCCTTTGTACGTTTTCCAGAGCATTTATATCCATTCTGTAATACGGTGACCAAAACTGTGCAGCATAATCTAGATGAGGCCTAACCAAGGATATATAGAGTTGAAGAACAACCTGAGGACTCCTATTATTTATGCTTCTTGATATGAAGCCAAGGATTCTGTTCGCTTTATTGCCAACACTTATGCACTGCTGTCTTGGTTTTAGATTACTGCTAACCAGAACTCCTAAATCCTTTTCGCAATCAGTAGTATTAAGATCTACATTATTTAGTTTATATGTGGCATGGTTATTGTCCTGTCCAATATTTAGAACTTTGCATTTATCTATATTAAACTGCATCTGCCACTTCTCCGACCACTGCATCAGTCTATTCAAATCTTCCTGGAGTGCTCTAATGTCCTCATTTGAATGAATTGGACGGCCTATTTTGGTGTCATCGGCAAACTTGCTTATGTCGCTATTTATTCCCACATCTATGTCGTTTATGTAGATTGTGAACAACAGGGGGTATACGTGCTTGACCAGGTATGGGTTCCAAACTGGTGCTGCATACTCCAGTATGGGCCTGACGTACACGGTGTACAGTGTCTTGAACGATTTCTTACTAAGGTATCGGAACGCTATTCTCAGGTTTGCCAGGCGCCCATATGCTGCAGCAGTTATCTGGTTGATGTGTGCTTCCGGAGACATGCTTGGTGTTATACTGACCCCAAGATCTTTCTCCTTGAGTGAGATTTGCAGTCTTTGGTCACCTAGCCTATACTCTGTCTGCAGTCTTCTTTGCCCTTCCCCAATCTTCATGACTTTGCATTTGGCGGAGTTAAATTCGAGAAGCCAGTTGCTGGACCAGGTGTCCAGCCTGTCCAGGTCTCTTTGTAGTCATACCTGATCCTCATCTGATTTAATTCTCCTCATTAACTTCACATCATCTGCGTGTGTGTGTGTGTGTGTGTGTGTGTGTGTGTATGTGTGTGTGTGTGTGTGTGTGTGTGTGTGTGGTGTCCTCGTGCCGTGTACCAACATACCTGGCGGGGATCTACCTGTTGTCGGAGGAAGGAGTATAAAGCCAACCTAACTTGGACAACACCGCGACAAGGACGGCCAGGCTGGCCCAGGGAGGCGACTCACAGCCAAGAAAGAAACCAAGAATAAGTGCGTCTTTAGCTTGTCCGTCGCTCCACGCGCGAGCCTATTCACCCTCCTCTAGCCATACACCAGCACCTGGGCACCGTAACGCTCTGGACTCCATAATATTTCCCCCACCTTGAAGCTGGATGCATGTATAGCCTTTTGAATGTAACCAGATGGATGAAATAATGTATACGAGGGAGATAAAAAAAAATTGTATTCTGGTGTTAGAGAGTAGTTACATGGAGTCATAATTGTTATGGTGGTGTAGGGGCCTCTACAAGACGCCAGCCAGGGCAGTAAAGCCTCGCTACACCGGACGCTCTCAAGGAACCATTGAATCAAGAAACAGGTTCGTTGGCCGCCTTATTCTTCCCCCGGCTAAAATATACGACCTCCTGAGCCTTTATTCTCTTGACTTCCTCTCGTGATATGATGCACATTTGGTTAATACAAAAAATATATGTTTGTACGCAAGCAGAATCCTTCGAGACGACTGGCAGAGATGTCTGGCAGGCGACAAGCATCACCTGACGGAGGCTGATGCTGGTGCAGCAGGCAACGGACGGGCTACCCAGCAGGTTCATTGGTGCCCTGAAAGAGAGGAATTCCTTTTATACGCAGGGAAGGAGGGAGGGGAGGAAGGGGAATGGGAGAGGGGAGGATAGGTGAGGGAGGGGAGGAAGGGGAATGGGAGAGGGGAGGGAGGGGAATAGGAGAGGTGAAGGAGGGTAAGAATGGGAGACGAAGAATTTTCGCGGTTTTAGATTATTCTTGGTGATAGAGGCGGCATTCCCTTGTGACCTGTGCTCTAGCTACCAGAACAAGAACAGAGAAACAACAACAAAGGAGATTATTTTTGTGTGTTATCCCCCCGGAGGTTAATAACCCAGCAGGATAACTGAAGAAAAATGAAGTGTGGCTAATTGTCTGTGGGGTCCTTAGGTCTTCTTGCCCAGGATGCGACTCACAACAGTCGTAGCTATTTATAGTTAGGTGAACAGGGCAAGAGCAGGTGTAAGGAAACTTGCCCATACGTCTCGCCCCGCCTGGGCATTGAATCCACGTCCTTTCGGTTGTGATCCTAACGCTTTAGCAATGAGCTACAAGTGTCATAACAGCCTGAAGGAAAGGTGGTCGTTGAGGCTGTGACGACCAGCAGAGATGGTCGTTCAGTGGGATGCTTGGTGTCGTGTTCTGTACTCAACACGACCACCAATCAAGACTCTCTCTGGTCTTCAGCATTTACATGATGCTTCGTTACTAAGATATAACAAAACTTTTTTTTTTTTGTCTCTAAAGACGTTATCCGCTGGGAAACTATGCTAATGGCTAGGGTGCTGCTTCACATCGTAGATGCTGGGGACTGAACTGCTTCACATCGTAGATGCTGGGGACTGAACGCTTTACATCGTAGATGCTGGGGACTGAACGCTTTACATCGTAGATGCTGGGGACTGAACTAGTGGTCAAGAAACACAACATTGCAGCAAAATGATAAGTTGGATAACTAGAACCTTCAAAACAGGAGATGCCAAGCCAATGTTGACACTCTTCAGGTCAGTCGTTCCCTCTAGGCTGGAGTATTGTTGCTGAGCTGGAAAATGTACAGAAAACCTTCACAGCTCCTGTGAACTCAGTCAAACACCTGCTAGGACACTAGGTGTCAAGGATACGGCTGCAGATCCCTAGATGGTGGACAAGTAGCGTCTAGAGCACTGTACCAGTACAGTGTGTGTGGTGGATGCCAGTTAGAGCACTGTACCAGTACAGTGTGTGTGGTGGATGCCAGCTAGAGCACTGTACCAGTACAGTGTGTGTGGTGGATGCCAGCTAGAGCACTGTACCAGTACAGTGTGTGTGGTGGATGCCAGCTAGAGCACTGTACCAGTACAGTGTGTGTGGTGGATGCCAGCTAGAGCACTGTACCAGTACAGTGTGTGTGGTGGATGCCAGCTAGAGCACTGTACCAGTACAGTGTGTATGGTGGATGCCAGCTAGAGCACTGTACCAGTACAGAGTGTGTGTGGTGGATGCCAGCTAGAGCACTGTACCAGTACAGTGTGTGTGGATGCCAGCTAGAGCACTGTACCAGTACAGAGTGTGTGTGGTGGATGCCAGCTAGAGCACTGTACCAGTACAGTGTGTGTGGTGGATGCCAGCTAGAGCACTGTACCAGTACAGAGTGTGTGTGGTGGATGCCAGCTAGAGCACTGTACCAGTACAGTGTGTGTGGTGGATGCCAGCTAGAGCACTGTACCAGTACAGTGTGTGTGGTGGATGCCAGCTAGAGCACTGTACCAGTACAGTGTGTGTGGTGGATGCCAGCTAGAGCACTGTACCAGTACAGTGTGTGTGGTGGATGCCAGCTAGAGCACTGTACCAGTACAGTGTGTGTGGTGGATGCCAGCTAGAGCACTGTACCAGTACAGTGTGTGGTGGATGCCAGCTAGAGCACTGTACCCGTACAGTGTGTGTGGTGGATGCCAGCTAGAGCACTGTACCAGTACAGTGTGTGTGGTGGATGCCAGCTAGAGCACTGTACCCGTACAGTGTGTGTGGTGGATGCCAGCTAGAGCACTGTACCAGTACAGTGTGTGTGGTGGATGCCACCTAGAGCGCTGTACCCGTACAGTGTGGGTGATGGATGCCAGCTAGAGCACTGTACCAGTACAGTGTGTGTGGTGGATGCCAGCTAGAGCACTGTACCAGTACAGTGTGTGTGGTGGATGCCAACTAGAGCACTGTACCAGTACAGTGTGTGTGGTGGATGCCAGCTAGAGCACTGTACCAGTACAGTGTGTGTGGTGGATGCCAGCTAGAGCACTGTACCAGTACAGTGTGTGTGTGGATGCCAGCTAGAGCACTGTACCAGTACAGTGTGTGTGGTGGATGCCAGCTAGAGCACTGTACCAGTACAGTGTGTGTAGTGGATGCCAGCTAGAGCACTGTACCAGTACAGTGTGTGTGGTGGATGCCAGCTAGAGCACTGTACCAGTACAGTGTGTGTGGTGGATGCCAGCTAGAGCACTGTACCAGTACAGTGTGTGTGGTGGATGCCAGCTAGAGCACTGTACCAGTACAGTGTGTGTGGTGTATGCCAGCTAGAGCACTGTACCAGTACAGTGTGTGTGGTGGATGCCAGCTAGAGCACTGTACCAGTACAGTGTGTGTGGTGGATGCCAGCTAGAGCACTGTACCCGTACAGTGTGTGTGGTGGATGCCAGCTAGAGCAGTGTACCAGTACAGTGTGTGTGGTGGATGCCAGCTAGAGCACTGTACCAGTACAGTGTGTGTGGTGGATGCCAGCTAGAGCACTGTACCAGTACAGTGTGTGTGGTGGATGCCAGCTAGAGCACTGTACTAGTACAGTGTGTGTGGTGGATGCCAGCTAGAGCACTGTACCAGTACAGTGTGTGTGGTGGATGCCAGCTAGAGCAGTGTACCAGTACAGTGTGTGTGGTGGATGCCAGCTAGAGCAGTGTACCTGTACAGTGTGTGTGGTGGATGCCAGCTAGAGCACTGTACCAGTACAGTGTGTGTGGTGGATGCCAGCTAGAGCACTGTACCAGTACAGTGTGTGTGGTGGATGCCAGCTAGAGCACTGTACCAGTACAGTGTGTGTGGTGGATGCCAGCTAGAGCACTGTACCAGTACAGTGTGTGTGGTGGATGCCAGCTAGAGCACTGTACCAGTACAGTGTGTGTGGTGGATGCCAGCTAGAGCACTGTACCAGTACAGTGTGTGTGGTGGATGCCAGCTAGAGCACTGTACCAGTACAGTGTATGTAGTGGATGCCAGCTAGAGCACTGTACCAGTACAGTGTGTGTGGTGGATGCCAGCTAGAGCACTGTACCAGTACAGTGTGTGTGGTGGATGCAGCTAGAGCACTGTACCAGTACAGTGTGTGGTGGATGCCAGCTAGAGCACTGTACCAGTACAGTGTGTGTGGTGGATGCCAGCTAGAGCACTGTACCAGTACAGTGTGTGTGGTGGATGCCAGCTAGAGCACTGTACCAGTACAGTGTGTGTGGTGGATGCCAGCTAGAGCACTGTACCAGTACAGAGTGTGTGTGGTGGATGCCAGCTAGAGCACTGTACCAGTACAGTGTGTGTGGTGGATGCCAGCTAGAGCACTGTACCAGTACAGTGTGTGTGGATGCCAACTAGAGCACTGTACCAGTACAGTGTGTGTGGTGGATGCCAGCTAGAGCACTGTACCAGTACAGTGTGTGTGGTGGATGCCAGCTAGAGCACTGTACCAGTACAATGTGTGTGGTGGATACCAGCTACCACCGACCATTAAGATATAAAGAAATTCGGTGAAAATCAAACGTTTTTATAGACGCACCGCCCAGGGCGAAACGAAGCTTCGTCTTTATAAAACGCTTAGCGTGCGCAGAGTTGTTTTTTCTAGGCAGACCGATCATAGCAGAGTCTGCCAGCAGACATGGACTGATTACACTGCTCGTGAAGATGTAATTGTTATCCCAGATGACTGACATCCAATAGTAAGATTACAGTCCAGGATAACTCAACCACATCCACAGGTAAGATCACAGTCCAGGATAACTCAACCACATCCACAGGTAAGATCACAGTCCAGGATAACTCATCCACATCCACAGGTAAGATCACAGTCCAGGATAACTCAACCACATCCACAGGTAAGATCACAGTCCAGGATAACTCATCCACATCCACAGGTAAGATCACAGTCCAGGATAACTCAACCACATCCACAGGTAAGATCACAGTCCAGGATAACTCAAACACATCCACAGGTAAGATCACAGTCCAGGATAACTCAAACACATCCACAGGTAAGATCACAGTCCAGGATAACTCATCCACATCCACAGATAAGATCACAGTTCAGGATAACTCATCCACATCCACAGGTAATATCACAGTCCAGGATAACTCAACCACATCCACAGGTAAGATCACAGTCCAGGATAACTCAACCACATACACAGATAAGATCACAGTCCAGGATAACTCATACACATCCAATAGTAAGATTACAGTCCAGGATAACTCAACCACATCCACAGTTAAGATCACAGTCCAGGATAACTCAACCACATCCACAGGTAAGAACACAGTCCAGGATAACTCAACCACATCCACAGGTAAGATCACAGTCCAGGATAACTCAAACACATCCACAGGTAAGATCACAGTCCAGGATAACTCAACCACATCCACAGGTAAGATCACAGTCCAGGATAACTCAACAACATCCACAGTTAAGATCACAGTCCAGGATAACTCAACCACATCCACAGGTAAGAACACAGTCCAGGATAACTCAACCACATCCACAGGTAAGATCACAGTCCAGGATAAATCAACCACATACACAGTTAAGATCACAGTCCAGGATAACTCAACAACATCAGCAGTTAAGATCACAGTCCAGGATAACTCAACCACATCCACAGGTAAGATCACAGTCCAGGATAACTCAACCACATCCACAGGTAAGATCACAGTCCAGGATAACTCAACCACATCCACAGATAAGATCACAGTCCAGGATAACTCATACACATCCACAGGTAAGATCACAGTCCAGGATAACTCAACCACATCCACAGGTAAGATCACAGTCCAGGATAACTCAACAACATCCACAGTTAAGATCACAGTCCAGGATAACTCAACCACATCCACAGGTAAGAACACAGTCCAGGATAACTCAACCACATCCACAGGTAAGATCACACTCCAGGATAACTCAACCACATACACAGTTAAGATCACAGTCCAGGATAACTCAACAACATCCACAGTTAAGATCACAGTCCAGGATAACTCAACCACATCCACAGGTAAGATCACAGTCCAGGATAACTCAACCACATCCACAGGTAAGATCACAGTTAAGGATAACTCAACCACATACACAGTTAAGATCACATTCCAGGATAACTCAACAACATCCACAGTTAAGATCACAGTCCTGGATAACTCAACCACATCCACAGTTAAGATCACAGTCCAGGATAACTCAACCACATCCACAGTTAAGATCACAGTCCAGGATAACTCAACCACATCCACAGGTAAGATCACAGTCCAGGATAACTCATCCACATCCACAGATAAGATCACAGTCCAGGATAACTCATCCACATCCACAGGTAAGATCACAGTCCAGGATAACTCAACCACATCCACAGGTAAGATCACAGTCCAGGATAACTCAACCACATCCACAGATAAGATCACAGTCCAGGATAACTCATACACATCCACAGGTAAGATCACAGTCCAGGATAACTCAACCACATCCACAGGTAAGATCACAGTCCATGATAACTCAACTACATCCACAGATAAGATCACAGTCCAGGATAACTCATCCACATCCACAGGTAAGATCACAGTCCAGGATAACTCAACCACATCCACAGGTAAGATCACAGTCCAGGATAACTCAACCACATCCACAGGTAAGATCACAGTCCAGGATAACTCAACAACATCCACAGTTAAGATCACAGTCCAGGATAACTCAACCACATCCACAGGTAAGAACACAGTCCAGGATAACTCAACCACATCCACAGGTAAGATCACAGTCCAGGATAACTCAACCACATACACAGTTAAGTTCACAGTCCAGGATAACTCAACAACATCCACAGTTAAGATCACAGTCCAGGATAACTCAACCACATCCACAGGTAAGATCACAGTCCAGGATAACTCAACCACATCCACAGGTAAGATCACAGTCCAGGATAACTCAACCACATCCACAGTTAAGATCACAGTCCAGGATAACTCAACCACATCCACAGGTAAGAACACAGTCCAGGATAACTCAACCACATCCACAGGTAAGATCACAGTCCAGGATAACTCAACAACATCCACAGTTAAGATCACAGTCCAGGATAACTCAACCACATCCACAGGTATGATCACAGCTCAAGATAACTCAACCACATCCACAAGGACTTCCTTCACCACCATCGCTACAGTACATTAAGGTTTTGTCTTGAAGCATACTCACAATCTCAAGGTCCTGGGTTCGCTTCCCTGGCACGCGGAACAAGGCAGGTAAGTTTCCTTACATCAGTGTGTTAGCTGACCCTGATGCGTCGTAGCCAACCCCCAGACCTACTGTTGAACTCCAGCTCCACCTCCCACCACCACAACAACCACCTACACTCCTCTACAACCACCCTTGATTCCTTAACCCCCTCCCTCAACCCCCTCCCTTAACCCCCTCCCTCAACCCAATATCTCAACCCCCTAACCACAGCACCCCCAACTCCTACCCCTAACCCCAACCTCTCACCCCAACCCTCTCCCTATACCCCAACACCTCCCTCAATCCCCCAACACCTTCCTCAACCCCTCCTCAACACCCCAACACCTTCCTCAAACCCTCCTCAACCCCCAACACCTCCCTCAACCCACCAACACCTTCCTCAACCCCCAAACCTCCCTCAACCCCCCAACAACTCCCTCAATCCCCTTCCTGAACCTCCTCCCTCAACCCCTATCACCTCCCTCAACCTCCTTCCTGAACCTCCTCCTTCAACCCCCATCACCTCCCTCAACCCCTCCCTCAACCCTTTTCCTCAACCCCTCCCTCAACCCCCTCCCTCAACCCCTCCTCAACCCCCTCCCTCAACCCCTCCCCCAACCCCCTCCCTCAACCCTCCCTCAACCCTCCTCAACCCCTCCCTCAACCCCTCCCTCAACCCTCTCCCTCAACCCCTCCCTCAACCCCTCCCTCAACCCCCTATCTCAACCCCCTCCCTCAACCCCCATCACTCTTACATCAGCGTAGTCGTTTCATTTTTTATTATTAATAGCAAATCTATTGAAGCATTGTCGTGTACACCAGTGTTAGTACAACTTACCATGTACGTCGTGTACACCAGTGTGTACACGGTTCTTGTACTCACGACTCTTACAAACAAGATTCAAATCAATATTATGATCAATATTGTGATACGTCGAGCTGCCATCCATGTTAAGGTTGAGCTGCATCCATGTAAGGTGTAGCTGCCATCCATGTTAGGTGTGAGCTGCCATCCATGTTAGGTGAGCTGCCATCCATGTTAAGGTGTGAGCTGCCATCCATGTTAAGGTGTGAGCTGCCATCCATGTTAAGGTGTGAGCTGCCATCCATGTTAAGGTGTGAGCTGCCATCCATGTTAAGGTGAGCTGCATCCATGTTGGTGTGAGCTGCCATCCATGTTGAGGTGTGAGCTGCCATCCATGTTAAGGTGTGAGCTGCCATCCATGTTAAGGTGTGAGCTGCCATCCATGTTAAGGTGTGAGCTGCCATCCATGTTAAGGTGTGAGCTGCCATCCATGTTAAGGTGTGAGCTGCCATCCATGTTAAGGTGTGAGCTGCCATCCATGTTAAGGTGTGAGCTGCCATCCATGTTAGGTGTGAGCTGTCATCCATGTTAAGGTGTGAGCTGCCATCCATGTTAAGGTGTGAGCTGCCATCCATGTTAAGGTGTGAGCTGCCATCCATGTTAAGGTGTGAGCTGCCATCCATGTTAAGGTGTGAGCTGCCATCCATGTTAAGGTGTGAGCTGCCATCCATGTTAAGGTGTGAGCTGCCATCCATGTTAAGGTGTGAGCTGCCATCCATGTTAAGGTGTGAGCTGCCAGCCATGTTAAGGTGTGAGCTGCCATCTATGTTAAGGTGTGAGCTGCCATCCATGTTAAGGTGTGAGCTGCCATCCATGTTAAGGTGTGAGCTGCTATCCATGTTAAGGTGTGAGCTGCCATCCAAGTTAAGGTATGAGCTGCCATCCATGTTAAGGTGTGAGCTGCCATCCATGTTAAGGTGTGAGCTGCTATCCCTGTTAAGATGTGAGCTACCATCCATGGTTTCTATGTTAAGGTGTGAGCTGCCATCCATAGCTTCAATGTTAAGGTGTGAGCTGCCATCTATGGCTTCTATGTTAAGATGTGAGCTGCCATCCATGACTTCTATGTTAAGGTGTGAGCTGCCATCCATGGCTTCTATGTTAAGGTGTGAGCTGCCATCCATAGCTTCTATGTTAAGGTGTGAGCTGCCATCCATGGCTTCTATGTTAAGGTGTGAGCTGCCATCCATGGCTTCTATGTTAAGGTGTGAGCTGCCATCCATGGCTTTTATGTTAAGGTGTGAGCTGCCATCCATAGCTTCAATGTTAAGGTGTGAGCTGCCATCCATAGCTTCTATGTTAAGGTGTGAGCTGCCATCCATAGCTTCTATGCTAAGGTGAGAGATGCTATCCATAGCTTCTATGTTAAGGTGTGAGCTGCCATCCATGACTTCTGTTAAGGTGTGAGCTGCGATCCATAGCTTTGATGTTAAGGTGTGATATGCTATCCATGGCTTCTGTTAAGGTGTGAGCTGCCATCCATAGCTTCTATGTTAAGGTGTGAGCTGCCATCCATAGCTTCTATGTTAAGGTGTGAGCTGCCATCCATAGCTTCTATGTTAAGGTGTGAGCTGCCATCCATAGCGTCTGTTAAGGTGTGAGCTGCCATCCATAGCGTCTGTTAAGGTGTGAGCTGCCAGCCATAGCTTCTATGTTAAGGTGTGAGCTGCCATCCATAGCTTCTATGTTAAGGTGTGAGCTGCCATCCATAGCTTCTATGTTAAGGTGTGAGCTGACTGTTCTCATCATCTGCAACTAATTCTCATTTTATCGGGTATATTAAATTATCGTCGTTGATATAGTGATGACATTGACTCAGGTTGAGGGACTGATTACCTCAACTACTTCTGATCTTCAGTTTTTCTTCTCTGTCTTGGACTGTCTAACTGCCTCTCAGCATGCATAAGAGGGATTACCAATAGACCCCTGGCTGCCTTCAAGAGGGAGCTGGACACCTAAAGTCAGTACCTGACCAGCCGGGCTGTGGTTCGTACGTTGGTTTATATGCGTCCAGCAGTAACAGCCTGGTTGATTAGGCCCTGATCTACCACGAGGCCTGGTCATCGACCATGCCGCGGGGGCGTTGACCCCCGGAATACCCTCAACGTATACTCACTTGCCATGGGTTCTAGCCTGACCCGTTTTCTGTTTTATTATCAACTATGAATACGAATATCTAGTCTATATATTTTCCCGTTTCTCACTAAACTATGAAAGTTGTGTTATATCCTGGGTATGTTGTGTTATATCCTGGGTATGTTGTGTTATATCCTGGGTATGTTGTGTTATATCCTGGGTATGTTGTGTTATATCCTGGGTATGTTGTGTTATATCCTGGGTATGCTGTGTTATATCATGGGTATGTTGTGTTATATCCTGGGTATGTTGTGTTATATCCTGGGTATGTTGTGTTATATCCTGGGTATGTTGTGTTATATCCTGGGTATGAGGCGAGTTACGTGGGCAGCATTACTGTTATATGCAGGTGTAATGTTTTCAAGGTATACTACACTTGGCTCCACTGGGAGTGATAATGTCAGAGGATCTCGTCTTCAATGATAGGATGATAGGATGGATAATGAGAACCTTCAAAACTAGGGACGCCAAGCCCATGATGATTCTCTTCAAATCGCTTGTTCTCTCTAGACTGGAATACTGCTGTACACTAACTGCCCCCCTTCAAGGCTGGAGACATTGCTGACCTGGAGAGTATACAAAGAACTTTCACGGCACACATAAGTACGATAAGGCACCTAAATTACTGGGAACGGTTGAAGGTCCTTGATCTGTATTCCCTGGATCGCAGGCGAGAGATATACATGATAATATACACTTGGAAGGTCCTGGAGGGACTAGTGCCAAACTTGCATACGAAAATCACTCCCTATGAAAGCAAAAGACTCTGCAGGAGATGCAACATTCCCTCGATGAAAAGCAGGGGCGCCACGAGTACATTGAGAGACAACACAGTAAGTGTCTGGGGTCCAAGACTGTTCAACTGCCTCCCAGCATACATAAGGGGGATTACCAATAGACCCCTGGCTGTCTTCAAGAAGGCACTGGACAGGCACCTAAAGTCAGTACCTGACCAACCGGGCTGTGGTTCGTACGTCGGGTTGCGTGCAGCCAGCAGTAATAGCCTGGTTGATCAGATCCTGATCCACCATGAGACCTGGTCTCAGACCGAGCCGCGGTGGCGTTGACCCCCGAAACCTTCTCCAGGTAAACTCCAGGTAGTGAGAAGACAAGTTATGTATCACAGGATGGACAGCAACTATACTGTTTTGGTTCCTTCTGAACATCATGTTCATCTGAGAACATTCCTTCCTAGAATGACACACATTCCTTCCTAGAATGACTCACATTCCTTCCTAGAATGACACACATTCCTTCCTAGAATGACACACATTCCTTCCTAGAATGACACACATTCCTTCCTAGAATGTCTCACATTCCTTCCTAGAATGTCTCACATTCCTTCCTAGAATGACTCACATTCCTTCTTAGAATGACACACATTTCTTCCTAGAATGACTCACATTCCTTCCTAGAATGACACACATTCCTTCCTAGAATGACTCACATTCCTTCCTAGAATGACACACATTCCTTCCTAGAATGACTCACATTCCTTCCTAGAATGACACACATTCCTTCCTAGAATGACCACATTCCTTCCTAGAATGTCTCACATTCCTTCCTAGAATGTCTCACATTCCTTCCTAGAATGACTCACATTCCTTCTTAGAATGACACACATTTCTTCCTAGAATGACTCACATTCCTTCCTAGAATGACACACATTCCTTCCTAGAATGACTCACATTCCTTCCTAGAATGACACACATTCCTTCCTAGAATGACTCACATTCCTTCCTAGAATGACACACATTCCTTCCTAGAATGACACACATTCCTTCCTAGAATGTCTCACATTCCTTCCTAGAATGACACACATTCCTTCCTAGAATGACACACATTCCTTCCTAGAATGTCTCACATTCCTTCCTAGAATGTCTCACATTCCTTCCTAGAATGTCTCACATTCCTTCCTAGAATGACTCACATTCCTTCCTAGAATGTCTCACATTCCTTCCTAGAATGACTCACATTCCTTCCTAGAATGACACACATTCCTTCCTAGAATGACTCACATTCCTTCCTAGAATGACACACATTCCTTCCTAGAATGACTGGAACCTAGAACATGTTTACACAGTGCAACAACTTCGATGAAATTAATTCAGTTGGCTAAATGAAACAGCTGGCCTACAGCTGGCCTACAGCTGGCCTACAGCTGGCTCCATATTTGTATGTTTCATAACAATGGATAATTAATAAAGGTAATGCAAGATAAAGCTTTCAAATGAGCTCAGTGAGGTAATTATCAGCTGTAACAACCAGAGAGAGAGAGAGAGAGAGAGAGAGAGAGAGAGAGAGAGGGAGGGAGGGAGAGGAGAGAGGGAGAGGGAGAGAGAGGGAGGGAAGAACCAGCTTCCTTGTGATCATCTGCTAGGGAAGGTGACAAAAAACTCCTGGTTCACCTGGTGGGAATCTTAAATCAAGATCTTGTGTGGTATGTGGTACGGGCCAAGTGGTGGACCAGTGTGTCCTGGTGTCCACGGGGGCAGTGGGACGCTCTGGTCTGGGACCCAGCCCACAGTGAGGTACCTGAGTCCACAATCACCCCCCTCATCCCCACCTCTCTCCCAACCACTCCCAGCTCAGCCCTTTTGTCTTCACTGACCAGACGATATTTGGCACGAGCGACAGAAATGACATTTTTTGCCTCTGATTTACCCGTGACCTGCTTCGAGTGCTTCTCTACTCTCGCAATCCGGGGTGCCAAGCCTCCTGATCAACCAGGATTTTACTGTTGGACATGTATTCTCCCGAAATGCTCTGCATACCAGGGGGCCTTCTGCATGCACACCTCAATGCCACCCATCTCTATACATTGTACCATGTTGAAATAGGAATCTTTAATATGTAGTTTAAGGGGTCGAGTCTTGGCTCCTTGCTTCCTCTCTTCGCTGGCCGCTACTGTGTCCACTCTTACCTATGTACGGATCCTGCCTCTATGCCTCCACTACCAGGGTCGTTCCCCTTCCTGACCACTGAAGAAATACTTCCTAACATCCCTGTTGTTAATCTGTGTTTGTCATTCTCTATTGACTGCTAGTTATTAGCGTTTCTTCTAGTACCTGGTAGCTTTTTGTCCCTGTTAATCTCCGTTGTGATGCGAGGCTCATTTCATCTGTTACAACAGAAAGAATCAGAGTTCAATTTTCGGGTGAGACGATACTTATTGACAAGTCTCCCTGCACCTGCTGTCCGTGTTCACCTGGTAGTAACTAGGTACCTGCTAGGTACTCCACCATTATGGGTTTCACCTGGAGTCTCAGAGGATCTTAGGACCATTACAGAAATGAGCCAAACTGCTTGTCTTTCCTGGCTTATTCTGGGTTAATAACCCTGTATGGACATTTATTACAAGAAACTCATCATCATCATCATCATCATCATTATCATCATCTTCCATCGTAACCACCGAGCTTTATCCAAGTTTAAAACTCATGAGGAAGTACCAGTCATGAGGAAGTACCAGTCATGAGGAAGTACCAGTCATGAGGAAGTACCAGTCATGAGGAAGTACCAGTCTTCGGGAAGTACCAATCATGGGATAGTACCAGTCATGAGGAAGTACCAGTCATGAAGTACCAGTCATGAGGAAGTACCAGTCATGAGGAAGTACCAGTCTTCGGGAAGTACCAGTCATCAGGAAGTACCAATCTTCGAGAAGTACCAGTCATGAGGAAGTACCGTTGGCAATTTGTCTTAACATTTATATATATATATATATATATATATATATATATATATATATATATATATATATATATATATATATATATATATATATATATAGAGAGAGAGAGAGAGAGAGAGAGAGAGAGAGAGAGACTTTTTTATTACTGTATAGTTTTGTAATAAATTAAAGAGGTTTCAGTTGGGAGGAAGCTGGATATATCGACGTCCCAGCAGCAGCACACCACATGGTCGTCACAACACATCACATGGTCGTCACAACACGTCACATGGTCGTAACAACACGTCACATGGTCGTCACATCATATAGTCGTCACATCATATAGTCGTCACATCACATAGTCGTCACAACACATCACATGGTCGTCACATCACATAGTCACCAAAACACATCACATGGTCGTCACAACACATCACATGGTCGTCACAACACGTCACATGGTCGTCACAACACATCACATGGTCGTCACATCATATAGTCGTCACAACACATCACATGGTCGTCACAACACATGGTCGTCACAACACATCACATAGTCGTCACAACACGTCACATGGTCGTCACAATATATAGTCGTCACAACACATCACATGGTCGTCACAACACATGGTCGTCACAACACATCACATAGTCGTCACAACACGTCACATGGTCGTCACAACATATAGTCGTCACAACACATCACATGGTCGTCACAACACATGGTCGTCACAACACATCACATAGTCGTCACAACACGTCACATGGTCGTCACAACATGTCACATGGTCGTCACAACACGTCACATGGTCGTCACATGAAGACACCAGCAACAATACATCACATTTATTCACCATCAGAACGATGAAATAGGAGAATGACCAGGATGAGGTTGTAGCATGGACAAGATCCTTGCACAGCTTGGGGGGGGGGGGGTAAAAGTGTGTGAGAACCCACGTGGCTAGGAGGGAGGGCGGTAACGGTCAGTTAAGAGGCAGGGCCAGGAGCTGGGCTTCGGCTTCTGCAACCATGAATAGTTGTCAGCTGATCCTCATACCAGCTGATCCTCGTGTCAGCTGATCTTCGTGTCAGCTGATCCTCGTGTCAGCTGATCTTCGTGTCAGCTGATCCTCGTGTCAGCTGATCCTCATGTCAGCTGATAATTGTCAGTTGGATACTCGTATCAGCTGACCGTCGTGTCAGCTGACCATCATGTCAGTTGATACTCGTATCAGCTGATCCTCGTATCACATGAGACTGTTCAGTTACAAGTCTAGAGACTATTATATCACGTGTTTATTTATGCACTGCCATTCTCAGAAGCGTACAGATGATCACTCCCGAGCGTGTTTGGGTAACGGGATCCAAGGTAGGGAAGGAGGATTATTGTGGAAGTACAAGAGAGGTTTTTATTTAAAAAAAATAATGAATACATCGGGGGAAACACAGTAAACTTTGTTCCTATTGTATAACTGCCATGTAACTGTCTATACGACAGTTACAGAGTGAGAAGAAAGTTAACTGTGTTTTCTCTGTCATATTCCATCACGCGGGATGGTGTTCATAGAAGGTGTTGAAATATGTCAGCCTGAGACGGGAGACTTCAGTAGTGTCAGCCTGAGACCGGAGACTTCAGTAGTGTCAGCCTGAGACGGGAGACTTCAGTAGTGTCAGCCTGAGACCGGAGACTTCAGTAGTGTCAGCCTGAGACGGGAGACTTCAGTAGTGTCAGCCTGAGACGGGAGACTTCAGTAGTGTCAGCCTGAGACGGGAGACTTCAGTAGTGTCAGCCTGAGACGGGAGACTTCAGTAGTGTCAGACTGAGACGGGAGACTTCAGTAGTGTCAGCCTGAGACGGGAGACTTCAGTAGTGTCAGCCTGAGACGGGAGACTTCAGTAGTGTCAGCCTGAGACGGGAGACTTCAGTAGTGTCAGCCTGAGACGGGAGACTTCAGTAGTGTCAGACTGAGACGGGAGACTTCAGTAGTGTCAGACTGAGACGGGAGACTTCAGTAGTGTCAGACTGAGACGGGAGACTTCAGTAGTGTCAGACTGAGACGGGAGACTTCAGTAGGACAACGAATATATCGTCAGGTATTCTAGCAAGGCTTCATCAGCTACGACAGTTTCAAAGGGTTCCTTCCTCAGAGCTGCACTTACTGTCACTTGAGAATACAAACTTTAGAAAGAAGGAACACTGCAGCAGGCCTACTGGCCCATGCGAGGCCATCTCTTAAGTTAGCCTTTCCCATACACAGGAGAAGGGTATTTATTAAGATATGTCCATGGAAGAGAGGGAGTAGGAGGGAGGGAGTAGGAAAGAGCATGTTTAAGGGAGAATATGAGGGAGAAAGTGAAAAAAGGCCTCCAGTCTCAAGTGTTTGTACGACACAAGTGTCTTATGTATAAGTTGTATAAGGGTAGTATGTGTTGTGTAGGTGGTGTTATGTGCTGTATACGTGGTGTTATGTTCTGTGTAGGTGGTGTTATATTTCGTGTAATTAGTTTCGGTGAAGGTGCAGTGGGAGACAGTGGTGAATATGATGCAACTGATAGTGTTATAAGTAGTTTAAATAAACCATGGAACGGGTGGGGTTTGAACCCACGGCGAGTGAATCGTAAAACTCGAGGCCAGTGCGTAAGCCACTGGGCCACTAGGTACATTTTTATAGGGCCACAGGGAGGTTAACATGGGCCCCACTCTGACATTATTATTATTATCATTATTATTATTACAAGATAATAATGAGTCATCGAGCATTCAACACAAGGAGTGGTGGAGGCTCGATTCTTCGTCTGGTAATGAGATCATAGAATACCGTTGGTCAGTGTTGAGATAAACACTGGTCTCTCTCGTTGACTTTATAAAGCAGCTGGAGTTCACTCTTCCACTGCCGCAAACTACTGTTGACCTTCAGGTAAATACCACAGGGTTATTTACCCGACCTAAATCATGTTACTTCAAGTTCGATCGCAAAAGGTACAATGGATCGTTAACTGGGTTTAAAGCCTATCGACTACACGAAGGTCATAACAGCTGTTTGTCAGCTGTTCACCACCAGTCGAGAATATTTTAACCTCAGCAGTGGGGTTTAAAATATATTCTCAGTGTGTATACACTGAGTCATTCACCTTAAGATGTATATACCCTGAGAGCATTCACCCCTCGGTGTATATAGACGAAGAAACATTCACTTTTCAGTGTTTATATACACTGTGAGACCTACAGATATCCCCGTACCCATTAGAGAGTATAAACTTGGAGCAGTATAATAACCTCCCATTAGTCGAGTAAACTATTATTTAAGGGTAGATTCCTATTTAAAATTAATATCACCTAGTATTAGCCTAGTCTCTAGTAAATTAAGTATTATTAAAGTGTATTATTTTTTTTTAGATATCAGAGAATAACCTTATTAATTATAATGATACATTATTTTGACGTTACTGATTTTATTTAAATTACCGAATTTGAGAGTCAATGTTAAAGGCAAAGTTTGACTGACACTTCCTGCTGGGTTGTTAGTTTTGGCTATTTTTGAAAATATTAATGAAATGAGGTGTACTGAGTGGCTGTCTAGGAAATTAACGGCAAGTATAATGCTGAAGGTATATCTGGAGTAGAGGGTAGATCCCTAGCTTCCAACTACCGTCCAAACAGTTTAACATCAACTGTAGAGAAATTACTTGAAGACATACAGGAAAGTATATGGTGGGCATCAATGGTCTTGCATGTGGCTGTACATCAATTAGGAAAACTGCCTATTCAACCATAAATTAGAAAATGAAACAAAAAAAATAGATTGGGATACGTCATGAGTGTCTTTCGGGGTTGGAGAATGGGTTACGATATGAGGTTGAATCATAAAACTTTTGGAGTTTTGAGACTCTGATCGTGGGTTCTAACCCCACCCGTGGTATGGTTTGTTTGTAATCGTGTCATTACGATTTCATGAGTCCTGGTCACTACAGACTGGGCTTAAATCCTAGTGACAGTGCAGAGAGAGGAATGACTAAGGTAACCCCAGCAGTAGTCACTTTATGAAGAGACACTTAGACAGCTAAGTTTGCATTCTATCTACGTGTACCATTCAGATGAGGGAATGGTTGAGGCTCGATCCTCCGGTCACTACTCGTCAAACAGACGCGATAATTACCGACATTTACATAATGTGCTGTCACAGTTATTATGCACTCTGCATAATGTAAATTTTTAAAGAGGTGAACCTGAAAGATAACCAGAAGCTCTAACTGCGGGTCCTCACATGACTCAGACCCGCGTCAGGAAACACTTGTCCGGTTTCCTGACAAATCTTACCTAATTTAACCTCTGCACTCAAGAGAGGTATTCTAATAATTAGAATATATACATTAGAATATATATATTAGAATCTAATACTATATTCCTTTTGTGTGTGCGCTGAAAGCCGAATAAACTTCAAGTTTACAGTAATGCAAATACGTCCATCAATGGGGTGAAGAGGGTGACGTCTAGTCTTAAGAAACTGACGTTAGGAACTTGGTAAGAAAATTAATAATAATCTTTATTTATACAAGTACATGTTATACAGGCCATAGCTGACATCAGTGACGTACTATATAGAAAGACACTTGTTATGCAGAGAATTACGGACAAATTAGGTCAATTTTGTCCCAGGATGCGACCCACACCAGTCGACTAACACCCAGGTACCCATTTTACTGATGGGTGAACATGGTCAGCAAGTGTCTTAAGGAAACACGTACCGGGGATCGACCCCGGACCTCAGTGTGTGAGGTGAGTGCGCTACCGACCGAGCTACGGGATGCGTTACGATACCATATGACAGTATCGTAGTCTGACCCTTCAAGGGTTGCACCTGACTGCAGGTGAAGAGCTCTTGATCCTGGAAATTGAACCATATACCCACTTCCTTGGATCAAAACTAATTACTCTTTATTCCCGAAGCTCTGTATGACCCGTACAAGTTGAGCGCTTCCCTACAAATATACTAATAATAATCCAGCAACCAACAATATGGCAACACCGCTCAGACTCTTCCCATCTATGCTTATTATTACTAAAAAAAATAATTTTCACATCCTTATTTTCATTCGTTTGGAAAATGGGATTTTTTTCTACAGATATTATCAGTACATTCTATTTAATTTGTTTAGTAGTGATGTTAGAGAGCCACGACTCTCTGGTATATTAATATTAACTGGCCTCTCAACCAGGTCGGGTATTTAAACAAGAGTTGTATACAGTGAGAGATGTTATCTCTCACTGTATGTACGTAAGTGAATGTATGTACACTGTGTATCAGTGCATGTACACTGTATCAGTGTATGTACACTATGTATCAGTGTATGTACATTGTGTATCAGTGTATGTACACTGTGTATCAGTGTATGTACACTGTGTATCAGTGCATGTACACTGTATCAGTGTATGTACACTATGTATCAGTGTATGTACATTGTGTATCAGTGTATGTACACTGTGTATCAGTGTATGTACACTATGTATCAGTGCATGTACACTGTATCAGTGTATGTACACTATGTATCAGTGTATGTACATTGTGTATCAGTGTATGTACACTGTGTATCAGTGTATGTACACTATGTATCAGTGTATGTACACTGTGTATCAGTGTATGTACACTGTTTATCAGTGTATGTACACTGTGTGTCAGTGTATGTACACTGTGTGTCAGTGTATGTACACTGTGCATCAGTGTATGTACACTGTGTATCAGTGTATGCACACTGTGTATAAGTGTATGTACACTGTGTATCAGTGTATGTACACTGTGTATCAGTGTATGTACACTGTGTGTCAGTGTATGTACACTGTGTATCAGTGTATGTACACTGTGTGTCAGTGTATGTACACTGTGCATCAGTGTATGTACACTATGTATCAGTATATCAGTGTATGTACACTGTGTATCATTGTATGTACACTGTGTATCAGTGTATGTACACTGTGCATCAGTGTATGTACACTGTGTATCAGTGTATGTACACTGTGTATCAGTGTATGTACACTGTATATCAGTGTATGTACACTGTGTATCAGTGTATGTACACTGTATATCAGTGTATGTACACTGTGTATCAGTGTATGTACACTGTGTATCAGTGTATGTACACTGTATATCAGTGAATGTACACTGTGTATCTCTCAGTGTATGTACACTGTGTATCTCTCAATGTATGAACACTGTGTATCTCTCAGTGTATGTACACTGTATATCTCTCAGTGTACATACACTGATAGGTATGTATCAGTGATATACTCATATATGCTACTGTGTTCATATGACAATCATAATAATGCCAGTGTTGATGGGAACTCATAAATCCTGTATATCTACTGTTACATCAATATTCTCTGCGATATTCCGAGAGTCTTACCATGTAATATTCTTTAGGTTCATTAAATAAAACCCTGGAAATAAAGACAGACTCAGAGCTGGCGCTGGTAAGACTGGCAAATTTGAGTTTGAAAGAAGTGTATTTGAGAATGGGTAGTTAAAAACAGGATTTTAAAAGGGTGTATTGGTGAGAGAGAGAGAGAGAGAGAGAGAGAGAGAGAGAGAGAGAGAGAGAGAGAGAGAGAGAGAGAGACACCACACATTATCATGGAGGTTTGTATACACGGTGTGTCCCGCATCTTGTCAGTTGGTAACCCACTCAGCTCATTGGGATCAAGATTAATTTACCCGAGATGTTCTGCATACCGAGGGTCTTTCTATATAGTATGTCATTAATATCAGCTAGGTCTGTATACCTTGCATCATGTACTTGTAGAAATAAAGATTATTATTATTATAAAAAGATTTCGTTGGTGTGGGCGTCATTTTGCGCTATCATGGGGGTGGATGTGGAGGGGATGATATCGCAGCCGTCCTGCCCCCCACCTTCATGCAACCTCTGGCTGAGAGTAGCCCGCTAGCGATTATTATTCCTGTTTTAGCAAAATTAGGTACACTTAGGTACACGGCGGGTCATCATTTGTCCAAGACCCGCTTCAAGAACCCCTTGTCGTGTTTCCTGACGAACCTACGATAATTTTACCTATGTTTACCTGTACCTTCAGTGTGCTACTAACCTAATATTTATTGTTGTTATATAGTGAATATAAAATCTAGCTTTGTTTCCTAGTTATATCCATTACACGGGATAGCTGTGTAATGATAAAGAAATCTCTCAGCATGAGCTGGGCGATTTTAAAAAGCCAATGAGGATATCGTCTCCTGAAAAGGGGAAAGAGAGATAACAGATGACTTGAAATTCTCCAGCAAGGCTGACGATACATAAGGACTTTTGAATATCTTCCATTACCTAGATGATTAAGGCAATGGTATGCAAAGCGGAAGGCTCTCTGTCCATCCTTCACTCTCTCTGGTCATTACCAGAATGAATCCAAAGGAAATGAAAACACGCCATACTGCAGTAAAACACCGAGCCATGGTGTTTAAGACAGACGAAGAGCATAGAATGTCGGAGGATAAGAACAGTACACACAACAAAAACACAGTAACAACAACATGACACACGACAATAACAGCACAACACACAGCAACAACGACACTGCACAGGACGACAACAATAACAACACTGCACACAGCAAGAACACCAAATGCAACAAAAATAACTACACACTAGAATAATAAAAACACACTTTAGCAACATAAACACATTAACAATAACACAACATTTACCAACACAAGCACAGTAACAACAGGTGCACACAGTAACAGAAACATGGTTAACAATAAGAACATTACACACAGCAAGAACACGAACACAAGAACACTGCACATAGCATCATAAATACAAGAACACTGCCCACATCAAAAATAACTTTATATATACAAGGACAATAGCAACTAGCTCGACAACAAGAACAATCAATACAATAACAACACTTCAGAGGACCAAGCATATTTACTAACATCAATGGTAGACACGTAAAGAAAACGTTCTTGGAGGTACTGTGCTGTCATCAACCAACACACCACCATATCGTATTTAACAGCCTCCAAATACTTGCTAGGAGTGAGGACAAAAGGGTGTATGAGTTCCCGTGCAGGCGAACAAAGGGAGGTGGAGGTGGCGGCGTTTAGAGAGAGTCGTTGGTTCTCGCCCTGAGGACCACTTATCAGGTTTCTGGAGGATATATTAGTTAGCCACGTCCGGGCGTGCCTTCTCTCGTCCCTGGAGCCTTCGGGTGAAATGCTGTGGGGTTCTAGAGGGGTCCGTGGGACCATGATGTCTAGAAGAACTGACAGGGTTATAAGATGGCAAAGACGCATAGTTTTCAAGAGGTAGGTATATGGACTGGTCTTCAAGAAGTAGGTATATGGACTAGTCTTCAAGAGGTAGGTATATGGACTGGTCTTCAAGAAGTAGGTATATGGACTAGTCTTCAAGAGGTAGGTATATGGACTAGTCTTCAAGAGGTAGGTATATGGACTGGTCTTCAAGAGGTAGGTTTATTGGGAGAATACCGAGTTTCAGTACATTATAATCTTCAGGGGCTTGGACCATGGGAAAATATGGAAATGCTACATGGCTTTCAGTGTGCCGAGGCTTCATGTTTATGTGAGTTTAAGGGTTGCTGAGGCTCTAGGGTTATGGAGCCATACGTCTGTAGAAAAGAGAAGGATATTTCTTTTTTAAGGTTCAAACTCAAAACCAAAGCTCCGAGAACCATCCCGCAGAACTGGGAGGGATTCTTAAACTCTATTGAAAACTAGTGAATCCTTTCATCCTTCAGTAGATCAGTGGTATTGTGCCCTTCAGCAGTAGGAAACTAACTTCCTGAAATACTCAACGACAGTGTATTTCCACTAGTAATGTTTATGTGATTTATTGTCTAATTCAGGCAAAGATGAGCAAAATACCTTTTTTTTCCTTCACAATGGAAAATCTTAACCAAAAAAAACCCCCTAAGAAACCTGTCATACACCAGACGATGTAAGGGTTACCGTAAACTTCACTTGACGAAGCCACTGTTAGAAACGATACCTCAGGTCCAGATATTGCAAAACAGCTTAAAGAAGTCACAGAATTGTATCATCGAAAATGCAGTTGAGAGATTTGAAGACGGGAAACGAAAGTAGAGGAAAGTACTAGTGATGATGCTAGTGGTACAGTACTAGTGATGATGCTAGTGCTACAGTACTAGTGATGATGCTAGTGCTACAGTACTAGTGATGATGCTAGTGCTACAGTACTAGTGATGATGCTAGTGCTACAGTACTAGTGATGATGCTAGTGGTACAGTACTAGTGATGATACTAGTGGTACAGTACTAGTGATGATGCTAGTGGTACAGTACTAGTGATGATGCTAGTGATACAGTACTAGTGATGATGCTAGTGGTACAGTATTAGTGATGATACTAGTGGTACAGTACTAGTGATGATGCTAGTGGTACAGTACTAGTGATGATGCTAGTGGTACAGTACTAGTGATGATGCTAGTGGTACAGTACTAGTGATGATGCTAGTGGTACAGTACTAGTGATGATGCTAGTGGTACAGTACTAGTGATGATGCTAGTGGTACAGTACTAGTGATGATGCTAGTGCTACAGTACTAGTGATGATGCTAGTGCTACAGTACTAGTGATGATGCTAGTGCTACAGTACTAGTGATGATGCTAGTGGTACAGTACTAGTGATGATACTAGTGGTACAGTACTAGTGATGATGCTAGTGGTACAGTACTAGTGATGATGCTAGTGATACAGTACTAGTGATGATGCTAGTGGTACAGTATTAGTGATGATACTAGTGGTACAGTACTAGTGATGATGCTAGTGGTACAGTACTAGTGATGATGCTAGTGGTACAGTACTAGTGATGATACTAGTGGTACAGTACTAGTGATGATGCTAGTGGTACAGTACTTGTGATGATGCTAGTGGTACAGTACTAGTGATGATGCTAGTGGTACAGTACTAGTGATGATGCTAGTGGTACAGTACTAGTGATGATGCTAGTGATACAGTACTAGTGATGATGCTAGTGGTACAGTATTAGTGATGATACTAGTGGTACAGTACTAGTGATGATGCTAGTGGTACAGTACTAGTGATGATGCTAGTGGTACAGTACTAGTGATGATGCTAGTGGTACAGTACTAGTGATGATGCTAGTGGTACAGTACTAGTGATGATGCTAGTGGTACAGTACTAGTGATGATGCTAGTGGTACAGTACTAGTGATGATGCTAGTGGTACAGTACTGGTGATGATGCTAGTGGTACAGTACTAGTGATGATGCTAGTGGTACAGTACTGGTGATGATGCTAGTGGTACAGTACTAGTGATGATGCTAGTGGTACAGTACTAGTGATGATGCTAGTGGTACAGTACTAGTGATGATGCTAGTGGTACAGTACTAGTGATGATGCTAGTGGTACAGTACTAGTGATGATGCTAGTGGTACAGTACTAGTGATGATGCTAGTGGTACAGTACTAGTGATGATGCTAGTGGTACAGTACTAGTGATGATGCTAGTGGTAGAGTACATCAAAGATGCTGTCTAGATCACCTTCAGAAGAAATAGTTTAACTGGAGAGGGTTTCGGAGGTCAACGCCCCCGCGGCTCGGTTTGAGACTAGGCCTCGTGGTGGAACAGGGTCTGGTCAACCAGGCTGTTACTGCTAGCCGCACGCAAACTGACGTACGAACCACAGCCTGGCTGGTCAGGTACTGACTTTAGGTGCCTGCCCAGTGCCTTCTTGAAGACAGCCAGGGTCTATTAGTAATCACCTTTTATATATGCTGGAAGGCAGTTGAACAGTCTTGGGCCCCGGACACGTATTGTGTTGTCTCTCAGTGTACTCGTGGTGCCCCTGCTTTTCATTGGGGAAATGTTGCATCTCCTGCCGAGTCTTTTGCTTGTATAGGGAGTAATTTTCGTATGCAAGTTTGGCACTAGTCCCTTCAGGACCTTCCAAGAGTATATTATCATGTATCTCTCTCGCCTGCGTTCCAGGGAATACAGATCAAGGGCCTTCAACCGTTCCCAGTAATTTAGGTGCCTTATCGTACTTATGTGTGCCGTGAAAGTTCTTTGTACACTCTCCAGGTCAGCAATTTCGCTTGCCTTGAAGGAGGCAGTTAGTTTACAGCAGTATTCCAGCCTAGAGAGAACAAGCGATTTGAAGAGAATCATCACGGGCTTTGAGTCCCTAGTTTTGAAGGTTCTCATTATCCATCCTATCATTTTCCTAGTAGTTGCGGTAGATACGTTGTTGTGGTCTTTGAAGGCGAGATCTTCTGACATTATCACTCCCAGGTCCTTCCTTTAACAATGTCAAATTCCAAAAGCACTCCAAGTCACGTAGAAAATGACACAATGTGTAGAAATGAAAGCCGATAAAACAGTATGAGAGTATGGCATACAAAAAGAGAGAGGACAGGATTTTAGCAACAACGATTAACTACACAGTAACTACATAGTAACTACACAGTAACTACATAGTAACTACATAGTAAAAACACACTATGTGCAGATCAAAACTTTGTTTACAGACAAAATTTACGTCTAGGCCGACCTTTATCAAGTCTACTGGTAGCAAAACGCCATATGTAAACACGGGTTTGCTTAGCATAAAGTGGCCTTTTATCATATTTGTCGGCAAGTTTTGCCATCCACCGAACAGACTTTCTTGAGGTTGAGGATGACTAAGTTGATCCCATGTATCAGAAATCTTCCCTATGAGGATAGACTAAGGGCCCTGAATCTGCACTCTCTAGAAAGGCGTAGAATTAGGGGGGATATGATTGAGGTGTATAAATGGAAAACATGAATAAATAAAGGGGATGTAAATAGCGTGCTAAAAATATCTAGTATTGACAGGACTCGCAGCAATGGCTTTAAGTTGGATAAATTCAGATTCAGGAAGGATATAGGAAAGCATTGGTTTGGTAATAGAGTTGTGGATGAGTGGAACAAACTCCCGAGTACAGTTATAGAGGCTAAAACGTTGTGTAGTTTTAAAAATAGGCTAGATAAATATATGAGTGGGTGCGGGTGGGTGTGAGTTGGACCTGACTAGTTTGTGCTACTAGGTCAGATGCCGTGCTCCTTCCTTAAGTGAATGTAACCTGACCTGGCTGGGTCGGGGCATTGGCTTAAGCCGGTGGGAGACTTGGACCTGCCTCGCATGGGCCAGTAGGCCTGCTGCAGTGTTCCTTCTTTCTTATGTTCTTCTTCTTATATCAGTCCCTACAAGAAGACGGTGACGATCCCTTCAAAGACCGAAACTCTGGCGTCTCTCCTGGGCAGGCGGTGCAAAATACCCCCAATGAAAAGTAGGGGCGCAAGTGGTACACTAAGAGAAAACACAATAAGCTTCCTTGGCCCAAGACTGTTCAACAACCTCCCACTAGGCATAAGGGGAATTACCAATAGACCCCTGACTACCTTCAAGAGGGAGCTGGACAGATACTTAAAGTCGGTGCCGGATCAGCCGGACTGTGGTTCGTATGTTGGACTACGTGCGGCCAGCGGTAACAGCATGGTTGATCAGGCTTTGATCCACCGGGAGGCCTGGTCGTGGACTGGGCCGCGGGGGCGTTGACCCCTGGAATCCCCTCCAGGTAGAAGGATTCCACGAGGAAGCGAATTCACAAGACTATAGTTTTATGAATTCTTGTGAGCTTGGAGATTCAATAAAAAATCTTGGAGATTCAATAAATAAGCTTGGAGATTCAATAAAAATTCTTGGAGATTCAATAAATAAGATTGGAGATTCAATAAATATATTTCTAAATGATTTATTACAGTGTATTATTAGAAAATATATCTTTGCGTAGGGAACTCAGAGTTTAGAAGATCAAGTCGACCTATTTCAACGAGGTCATAGATCAAACTTCATTACAGACGCGACCAGCCTTCAGATTTGACACAGACTCCTTGAAAATATCATCTATCTGAAGATGATGGTGACATTAACCTCATACCAAATGTATTTGAGTGGTTTCTTGTGCGGCTTCTGTCTGGAGATCCTGATAACAAGATTCAGTAACTCAGTTTCACCACTACGGTCCAGTTATTTAGCCATGATATGGTGTAATCTCTGACATGTGAACTACATAAAACATCAAAATATTTACTGCGTCACTCTGCTATGAAAAAAAAAAAATCTAAAGTGGGAATGCTGAGATCTTCGGGATACTAAACAAGTGTTTGCACGGAATGTCTTGCTATCAGAGAGAAGGGAACGATAGTGACGTGTCTACAACAGTTAGTAACAAGACTCGAACAGAGTTTTACTACTAAATTCCATCAAGCCTCATGTCTTCACCTATCTTAGATGAAGCAATATAAATAGCTTTAAGGATACTCCTCACAGATAAGGGTTAACGGCATGGCAGGGATCTGTGGACTAAGTAATGTAGGGACCAGTTAACATGAAGCACCGTAAACACGTGTGGGCCCACAGTTCATTCCAGCAAGAGAGTGAGGTGTTTATTAACTCAGGATTGCTGCTCAAGTTTGCTGTATCACAAACTTGGTGCAGCTTCTTGCTAGGTAAACAGATCCAGAAAAATAGAAAATCCCAAACAGGATTGTGTTTAATGTCAGAAGCAGAGACCAAGTGCCATTCACACATGTGAAGAAAAGAGCCACTTTGGAAAACAAAAGCTGTTATGGGGCAACATTCCAGACTGTGTTGATGTTCATCAAGTCATGACTTGATGAACATGAATATAGATCGATACATTATCCCAATAAAAGTTTTTTTTTTCATGCAAAATATTTGTTGCTTTACTATTGCCAGAGCTGACTTATGTTAAAAATCCTCAACCAGTCAGAATGAATTAGTGAGGAACTGCCTCTGGAAGCAGTTGTGCTGGTCATGGATCAAACAATTTATGCAAAAGCAATTAAAGTTGTCTGGAAGCACCACACTTTTCCAAAATTCTATCTAGTATGGGAACAATTTTTACTATCTGTAATGCCTTAGCCATCATAGCAAACCGATTTCCGGACTCTGGTCTGTACTTTATTACCGTCTCTAAGGCAAAGTCAGCTCCTAGGAACACTGCCTCTCATCTGGTGAGGTCGTCTGAGATTGGTGAGCAAAATTATGTTAGCTCCTCTCATCTGGTGAGGTCGTCTGAGATTGGTGAGCACAATTATGTTAGCTCCTCTCATCTGGTGAGGTCGTCTGAGATTGGTGAGCAAAATTATGTTAGCTCCTCTCATCTGGTGAGGTCGTCTGAGATTGGTGAGCATAATTATGTTAGCTCCTCTCATCTGGTGAGGTCGTCTGAGATTGGTGAGCAAAATTATGTTAGCTCCTCTCATCTGGTGAGGTCGTCTGAGATTGGTGAGCAAAATTATGTTAGCTCCTCTCATCTGGTGAGGTCGTCTGAGATTGGTGAGCATAATTATGTTAGCTCCTCTCATCTGGTGAGGTCGTCTGAGATTGGTGAGCAAAATTATGTTAGCTCCTCTCATCTGGTGAGGTCGTCTGAGATTGGTGAGCATAATTATGTTAGCTCCTCTCATCTGGTGAGGTCGTCTGAGATTGGTGAGCAAAATTATGTTAGCTCCTCTCATCTGGTGAGGTCGTCTGAGATTGGTGAGCACAATTATGTTAGCTCCTCTCATCTGGTGAGGTCGTCTGAGATTGGTGAGCAAAATTATGTTAGCTCCTCTCATCTGGTGAGGTCGTCTGAGATTGGTGAGCATAATTATGTTAGCTCCTCTCATCTGGTGAGGTCGTCTGAGATTGGTGAGCAAAATTATGTTAGCTCCTCTCATCTGGTGAGGTCGTCTGAGATTGGTGAGCATAATTATGTTAGCTCCTCTCATCTGGTGAGGTCGTCTGAGATTGGTGAGCAAAATTATGTTAGCTCCTCTCATCTGGTGAGGTCGTCTGAGATTGGTGAGCATAATTATGTTAGCTCCTCTCATCTGGTGAGGTCGTCTGAGATTGGTGAGCAAAATTATGTTAGCTCCTTTCATCTGGTGAGGTCGTCTGAGATTGGTGAGCATAATTATGTTAGCTCCTCTCATCTGGTGAGGTCGTCTGAGATTGGTGAGCAAAATTCTGTTAGCTCCTCTCATCTTTTGAGGTCGTCTGAGATTGGTGAGCATAATTATGTTAGCTCCTCTCATCTGGTGAGGTCGTCTGAGATTGGTGAGCAAAATTATGTTAGCTTTAAGGATGAGAGACCAGAGACCCACCAGCAACGAAATTCTGTCACCCGATAAAAACAAACTCAAGACACATCCGCCCTCGACCTACTATCATAATATGTCTTCATGGACTCAAGTGCACAGATATATAATGACTGATATACTGTGAGAACCAGCCATTGATTACGACATCAATGAGAGTTGCAGATGAGGACGAGGATGAGCTGGAAATTATTATGATTAATTATTGTATTAATTTTGAGCAATTTAAGTACACATGTACAGTGGATAGATATCGTCATTCCGAAACATTTAGCCTACACAATAGGCTTCTTCAGTCGAATACGGAGGAGGCAGTAGAAGCAGTGACGATGTAAAGATGATATAATCAGTCCATCACCCTAGACGAAGCGAAGAGTGATGGTCTGATTACATTATGTTGACATCTTTATCCAGTCTCCTCTGTAACCGACGGAAGAAACCTACAATATAGGCGAAATGTTTCGCAATGAAGATACCTATCCACTGTCCACTTGTCGGTGATGGTCTACCATTATTAGAAACCCTTCTAAGGTATATCAAAGATACATATACATGTTACGAAAGCCATGTCCATAAATCTAATCTGGGAATCCCCAACGACAAGAATATTTCTGTCTTTACTATTTCGTGTGTGTGTCCTAGATGACGGAGGTACGTTTGTCCGGACACAAGGTGAAGGAAGCGGCGAAGCCAACAGTTCTTCATCTTCGACTTAATTCTGTTTTGTCAATTAGATTCCATTTGTTGTGGCTGGTAGCTTCCTTCTTGCTTAGAAGCCTCTTGTTCTCTTCTCTAAGATGAAGCCTCTTGTTCCCTTCTCTAAGATGAAGCCTCTTGTTCCCTTCTCTAAGATGAAGCCTCTTGTTCCCTTCTCTAAGATGAAGCCTCTTGTTCCCTTCTCTAAGATGAAGCCTCTTGTTCCCTTCTCTAAGATGAAGCCTCTTGTTCCCTTCTCTAAGATGAAGCCTCTTGTTCCCTTCTCTAAGATGAAGCTTCTTGTTCCCTTCTCTAAGAAGCTGCGTCTTCTTCATAGCTTCCTCCTGCTCTGTCTGCACCTGAAAGCTACAGCTGTTGAAAACTCAGAGCAGACACCTCAGAGCAGACACCTCAGAGCAGACACCATTAACACCCTAATAAGCCAAGCACTGAGAAGAAATTAGTTACGTCATTACACGACACGGGTCAATTCACTACTGGGTATAATATCTTTCTCTAAATACCTCCTTTCTCTTTGCATATGTATATAATATCATCCCAGATTATAAGTTCATAGGTAAAAGTTTTTTTTTTAGACAGCTACCTAAATATAAAATGGTTGGATGAGAGTATATTGTTTGCCTGGCGTGGTTGCCCATGCGAAGGTTCTACGTACCTGTGTTGGTTCCTGCGTAGCAGAAATACTGGCCAGTAATCAGCAAGTGTTACAACCATTCATTCTCGCTCTTGGAAATGTTCAACCTATTCCAAAAGTAATTAAGGTTCAATGACGCCTTTTGACTGTTTGTTCCACTCGTCTATATCTTTAGCACCAAATCAGTGTTCTTCTGACAGCATGTCAGAGTCTGAATTTCTCACTGGTGTGTCCATTGCTTAGAGTTCCGACACAGGTATATCTCCAGTATATAATTTCCGTACATTTCACAGGTAATCCACACACAGGATAAAGGAACTTATGGCGACGTTTCGGTCAGACTTGGTGTTGCATGCAAAGAGTATGTAATCTTTATTCGGAGCATGTTAAACACACCCACATAGGCTCCCCTCCAACCAGCGAACCATCGTTAAGGGTTTGGCGATGAGGGCCCCATCATCAAATCAACGACTCGGTTCAGCCAATTAAAATGCGAGTTTAACAATGACAAAGGTGACGTGGTTACCACTCACAGTTTGTCATTGGAATTCCTGCATAGAGCTGGTTGTGGAAAGTTGTCTGTCTTTTGGCTGCTGCTTAGCCTAGACAACTGTGGTGTGCACTAAACACTACTCCTTTGTATATAGTGTACATATGTGTAAATATCACTTTGTTATACTTGGTGAAGGAAAAGACAAAAGTCTTATATAATCACAATTACTTGGTGAAGGAAAAGATAAAAGTTTGGAATTAATCTAGCTGATTTTTGAAGTAAATACAATTTCAATACATCTTCTACTGTGTTTCTTTGCTCCAAGCTCCCTTTACACTCAGGTTAACAGGCCATTGAACCTGAGGTTGTAATATGGGGGCCTGTCCGGGAGCTGAATTTGGAGACTTAGAGCAGGAGTTGAGCCTAGAGTTGAAGTTCGCGCAGGAGCTAGTCTTGTATCTAGATAGCTTGCTATCTGGCATTGCTTACGCTTTGCCAACGCTTCACGAATTTTGTGTCTCATTTTTGCATTCGCTTCGCTATGGTCAGCCTGCTATTGTGAGTATTCTGCAATTTGGTTTGTTATTGTGTATCAGCCTTGCTATTGTGTGTGTGCATATTGGCTTTGCTATTGCGTGTCAGTTCTGCTATCGTATGAGTATACTGCAATTCGTACCGTGCATAGCGTGTTAAAGTTGGGGGTTAATGCCACCTATTCGAGTCAGACGGTTAGTGTCTGAGTTAACTCTGCTAAAGTTGCCCAAACTATCTCTACAGCGTTGTTGTTGTTGGCGTATCGCTCGTTCTATTGGTGTTGAATACCAGCGTACCCTTACTGCTGCTCAGCTGCGTGATATTATAAGGAGTAAAATACAAACTGAAACTATGGCATATCAGTCTAGTGTTTCTCCCTCTACAGGAGCTGTTAATCGTAGGTCACCATTGAGGTTTCTACAAAATGGGAGAGACAGAACTCCTGATTAAAACCAGCAAGTCACAGGTGTGGGGTTATCGACAGGTGAGTCTGGTTCACTGGCGCTTGAACTAGCCAGACTCACTCTTGAACAAACTAAAGAACAGCGTGCATTTGCTAAGGAGGAGTTTGATAGAGAGAAGGAGAGGAGACAATTCCATCAGACTGTAGATGACTTCAATTTGCAAAGGGCAGTACAGTTTGTTCCTCGTTTTGTTGAAGCAGAGCCTGAACAGTTTTTCGAAGCATTTGAAAACCAGGCTCGAGCTTTAGGGTGGCCTGAGGTTCATTGGGCGTCACTGGTGCATACTGCGTTGTTTGGTAAGGCACAAGAATTTACTTCTAGCCTGGGAAATGCTGATTTTGGAAACTATCGCATTGTGAAAACCACTGTTCTTGGGGCTTATCAATGTATTCCTGCCAAGTATAGGAAAGAATTCAAACTCGGCAGAAGGCAGTTGGGTCAGTCTTATGTTGACTTCGTCAGACAGCAGACCAGGGCTTTTACAAAGTGATACAAGGCAAGTGGTGTCGCTGATTTTGAAAATTTGAAGCAGCTCATCTTGGTGGACAACCTGCTGGAGTCTGTTAGTCCAGAGGTTCGAGTGTTTCTACAAGATCATTCCTTGCCTATGGCATTGGAAGCAGCCAGGTTGGCTGATACTTTTGAAACTAACCGCTCCTTGTCCGAGCGGTCTTATCTCTTTCCTCAACAGCCTGGTATGAGCAGAGATCGTCAAAGAAAAGTTCCTGAGTGGAGAAATAAAGGTCAAGATGAAGGTGAATCTCGTCAGCAGTCAACTAAAACACCTGGTGAGCAGCGTTACTTCACTCCTGGTCAACCTGGTGAGCAACATCAAACTACTCAACGGGATTTGAAGCGGCAGTATCCAGAGTGGCGTAAGCCACAAAATCAACGAGGTGCCAAAGTTAAAGCTGAGATGGTATGTTATAACTGTGGCAAGCCTGGCCACATCAGACCCAATTGTCCAAGTAAACCCCAACCATTTGGGAAAATCTCTAATATCCCTAATAATATGTCCCAGGAAGAAGTAGAGAAAGGGATGGCCCCTTACTATAGCTCTTGTTACATATCCCTTCAGGAACATTCAGAGAAAAAGGAAGTTAAAACCTTTAGGGATACTGGAGCATATTGCTCACTTATAAGAGAGGGAGTACTACCCCTTTCTGATCAAACCTCTTTGCAATCCTCAGTTCTGTTAGAAGCTTTTGGAGGAGCAGTATTTTCTGTCCCTTTACATCAAATCTATGTGCAGAGTAAATACTACACTGGGTTTTTGACTGTTGGTGTCTCGGAGGGATTTCCTATGAAGGATGGTTCCTAGCCTAGTTAATGCTTCCCTAAATGCTTTGGCAGTGAAGTTAGTACCTTGATCACTTTGAATAGTTTTAGGAATTCCAAAGCAAGAGATAAACTTAGTTAAAGCTTTAAGGATTGCTTTAGTGTTAATACTGCGCATGGGAACTGCCTCTGGATATCTAGTTACTCTATCCATGATTGTGAATAAGTATTGATTTCCAGACTTAGCTTTAGGTAGTGGACCTACACAATCTATTATTAATTCTGAAAAAGGGTCTCCATTAACAGGAATGGGATGGAGAGGTGCAGGTTTAATGCGGGTTTATTTGCGTACTATTAACTAGTACGCAAATAACCCGCACATAGCTTGCAACGACGTTCCGGTCCGACTTGGACCATTTACAAAGTCACTGTAAATGGTCCAAGTGTGACTTTGTAAATGGTCCAAGTGGGACCGAAACGTCGTTGTAAGCTCCTCTCTTCTATGTGCGGGTTGTGTGTGTATTGTTCCAGTCACAGTATTGTGCCTTCTTTTTGTTATTAACTAGTAGATGGTCCGAGTCAGACCGTTTCTTTCTCCCATATGAGGGTTATGTGTGTATTGTTCCAGCCATGGTATTGTGCCTTTTTATTCTTTTCCGTATATTTTCTTTATTCAGTCCTATTTTTCACTTGTTACTTCTTACTCCGTACGTTCCTGGTGTCCCAAATTTATCAGTTATCGCTATATGTGAGCTTTCAAATTGGGGGTGGGGGGGCGAACACAGCTTTGTAGTACCTACAGTAGGGGGTCAGGCTTCAAACACCTTTTATTGTACAGCAATAAAGGAGTAGAACTGACAGCCTACAGATGTCAAAGCCAGTCTTAGCAAGAACCAGTCCAGGAAGAGAGCTAAAAGGTACCTAATGAATGAGGCTACAGAGAGGGAGGAGAGTGATTTCTTGTATATCTAACATTCATGTACCTTTTATCGTAATCTGATCCTCTCATTAATGTTAATGTAAATAACTCAGTTTCCTTTACTTCTCTTGCATCTCCTTTTATTGTAACTGATTATAACACAGTTGAGTTACTTAGCTGTTTTAGCTTTCAAGGTTATGAAAATGACTGATTCCTACTGTCACTTATAACTAGGCTTCAAATAATAAGATTTTTGGAAGGACCTCAGTGAAAATAAGTCACTTTCTGTGACTTTTATGGGTTATCGTAGGTAATTTACACTATGCATGATAATTGTACTTATGGGTAACTGTGCCTAAATAAACTTACAATATATTTCCTCGTTTAGGTGGTTAATGTGAACTGTGAACAGGAAGAGACCCAACGTCAGCCCCCGTGGGACGCCATTCTTCTCTGCAGCCTCGTTCATATTCCTTCACATTTATGCAAACTTTATTTCATCTTCTGATTTGTACATTGTCACCTGAGACGATTGTTACAGTGTCACTGCTGCTGTTACTGACTCACTGCTGCTGTTACTGACTCACTGCTGCTGTTACTGACTCACTGCTGCTGTCACTAGATCACTGCTGCTATTATTAGATCACTGTTGATGTTACTAGATCACTGTTGATGTTACTAGATCACTGTTTCTATCACTAGATCACTGTTGATGTTGCTAGATCACTGTTACTGCTACTGAGTCACTGCTCCTGTTAGTGAGTCACTGTTGCTGTTCCTTAGTCACTGTGAGTCAGTAATTTTTTGACGTTTATGAGTCGCTGTTGCTGCTGTTCTTGAATCACTGTTGTTGTTGCTCTGAGCCACTGCTGCTGCTGTTCCTGAGTCACTGCTGTTGTTCTGAGTCACTGTTACTATTATTGAGTCACTCGCTGTCACTACAGATGTTGCTGAGTCACTGCTATTGTTACTAAGTCACTGCTGCTGTTACTGAGTCACAGTTGCTGTTACTGAGTCACAGTTGCTGTTACTGAGTCACTGCTGCTGTTACTGAGTCACTGCTGCTGTTACTGAGTCACTGCTGCTGTTACTGAGTCACAGCTGCTGGTACTGAGTCACAGCTGCTGTTACTGAGTCACTGCTGCTGTTACTGAGTCATAGCTGCTGTTACTGAGTCACTGCTGCTGTTACTGAGTCACTGCTGCTGTTACTGAGTCATAGCTGCTGTTGCTGAGTCACTGCTGCTGTTGCTGAGTCACTGCTGCTGTTGCTGAGTCACAGCTGCTGTTACTGAGTCACTGCTGCTGTTACTGAGTCACTGCTGCTGTTACTGAGTCAAAGTTGCTGTTACTGAGTCACTGCTGCTGTTACTGAGTCACAGCTGCTGTTACTGAGTCATATCTGCTGCTGCTGAGTCCCTGCTGCTGTTACTGAGTCATAGCTGCTGTTGCTGACTCACTGCTGCTGTTACTGAGTCATAGCTGCTGTTGCTGAGTCATTGCTGCTGTTGCTGAGTCACAGCTGCTGTTACTAAGTCACAGCTGCTGTTACTAAGTCACTGCTGATGTTACTAAGTCACAGCTGCTGTTACTAAGTCACTGCTGATGTTACTAAGTCACTGCTGATGTTACTAAGTCACTCGCTAAAGAAATTAGTTGCTACTTCGAAAATCTCTATTCTATGTATCATTGTTACTTTGTTATTATATCACCATTGTTACTTTCGCTGTTCCATGTCACCATTGTTACTTTCACTGTTATTGCATCACTATTGTTACTTTTACTGTTTTTGTGCCACTATTGTTACTTTAACTCTTCCGTACACCACTATTGTTGCTTTGTTCCATACATCACTGTTACTTACACTGTTCCATACATCACTGTTACTTACACTGCTCCACACATCACTGTTACTTACACTGTTCCATACATCACTGTTACTTACACTGCTCCACACATCACTGTTACTTACACTGTTCTATACATCACTGTTACTTACACTGTTCCATACATCACTGTTACTTACACTGTTCCATACATCACTGTTACTTACACTGCTCCATACATCACTGTTACTTACACTGTTCCATACATCACTGTTACTTACACTGTTCCATACATCACTGTTACTTACTCTGTTCCATACATCACTGTTACTTACTCTGTTCCATACATCACTGTTACTTACACAGTTCCATACATCACTGTTACTTACACTGTTCTATACATCACTGTTACTTACACTGTTCCATACATCACTGTTACTTACACTGTTCCATACATCACTGTTACTTACACTGTTCCATACATCACTTACTTACACTGTTCCATACATCACTGTTACTTACACTGTTCCATACATCACTGTTACTTACACTGCTCAATACATCACTGTTACTTACACTGTTCCATACATCACTGTTACTTACACTGTTCCATACATCACTGCTACTTACACTGTTCCATACATCACTGTTACTTACACTGTTCCATACATCACTGTTACTTACACTGTTCCATACATCACTGTTACTTACACTGTTCCATACATCACTGTTACTTACACTGTTCCGTACATCACTGTTCCGTACATCACTGTTACTTACTCTGTTAAATACATCACTGTTACTTACACTGTTCCGTACATCACTGTTACTTACTCTATTCCGTACATCACTGTTACTTACTCTATTCCGTACAACACTGTTACTTACTCTGTTCCATACATCACTGTTACTTACTCTGTTCCATACATCACTGTTACTTTGTTCCATACATCACTGTTACTTTGTTCCATACATCACTGTTACATTGTTCCATACATCACTGTTACTCTGTTCCATACATCACTGTTACTTTGTTCCATACATCACTGTTACTTTGTTCCATACATCACTGTTACTTTGTTCCATACATCACTGTTACTTTGTTCCATACATCACTGTTACTTACACTGTTCAATACATCACTGTTACTTTGTTCCATACATCACTGTTACTTTGTTCCATACATCACTGTTACTTACACTGTTCCATACATAACTGTTACTTTGTTCCATACATCACTGTTACTTTGTTCCATATATCAGTAACAATATTAACACAATAAAAAGGGAGTCGAATTTGTGAGCAAAAAATTTATATAAATAAATCATCTGGCAGACAACAAGGGAATCCCCCTCCCCCCTGACCAGTCAGGGATCCCCCTCCCCCTGACCAGTCAGGGATCCCCCTCCCCCCTGACTAGTCAGGGATCCCCCTCCCCCCTGACCAGTCAGAGATCCCCCCCCCGAACCAGGCAGGGATCCCCTCCCCCTGACTAGTCAGGGATCCCCTCCCCTGACCAGTCAGGGATCCCCTCCCCTGACCAGTCAGGGATCCCCTTCCCCTTGACCAGTCAGGGATCCCCTCCCCCTGACCAGTCAGGGATCCCCCTCCCCTGACCAGTAAGGGATCCCCCTCTCCCTGACCAGTCAGGGATCCCCTCCCCTGACCAGTCAGGGATCCCCTCCCCTTACCAGTCGGATTCCCCTTCCCCTGACCAGTCAGGGATCCCCTTCCCCTGACCAGTCATGGATCCCCTCCCCCTGACCAGTCAGGGATCCCCTCCCTGACTAGTCAGGGATCCCTCCCCTGACCAATCAGGGATCCCCTCCCCCTGACCAGTCAGGGATCCCTTCCCCTGATCAGTCAGCGATCCCCCTCTCCCTGACCAGTCAGGGATCCCCTCCCCGAACCAGGCAGGGATCTCCCTCCCCCTGACCAGTCAAGGATCCCCCTCCCCTGACCAGTCAGGGATCCCCTTCCCCTGATCAGTCAGCTATCCCCCTCTCCCTGACCAGTCAGGGATCCCCTCCCGAACCAGGCAGGGATCCCCTCCCCCTGACCAGTCAGGGATCTCTCTCCTCTTAACCAGTCAGGGATCTTCTCTCCTTCCTGACCAGTCAGGGATCCCCTCCCCTGACAAGTCAGAAATCCCCTTCCCCTGACCAGTCAGGGATCCCCCTCCCCTCTGACTAGTCAAGAATCCCCTCCCTTGACTAGTAAGGGATCCCCCTCCCCTGACCAGTCTAAGATCCCTCCCTTCCCTGACCAGTCAGGGAGCTCCCCCTCACCTCTTTTTCTTCTCTCTTTTACCTTCCCCTGCCCCTACTCTTTCCTCTATCCATTCTTAACCTCTTTCCTTCTCCATCTTCCTTTCTCTTCTCCTCCTCTTCCCTCCTCTTCCCTCTCCCATTCACCACTTCCCCATTTTCTTTGCTCTCTGTCTTTCCCCTTCCCCCTTCTTCGTACCACTTTCTTTCCCCTCATCTCTGCCTAAGTCTGTATGCATGTCTGTCTGTCTCTGTCTGTCTCTGTCTGTCTGTCTGTCTGTCTCTGTCTCTCTGTCTCTGTCTCTGTCTCTCTCTGTCTCTGTCTCTGTCTCCCTCTCTCTCTTTACCCTCCACCTCTCATCCTTTTCGTTCCCCTTCCCTTCTCTCTCCTCCTTCCCCCTTTCTTTCTCTCTGCACCTCCCTCCTCCTCTCCCCCCTTAAAGTTACAACCCTCTCACAGACAGCATGAGGATAGGCCAGCAACTGTTCTCCTATGCAGTTCACCCCTCGACCAAAAAAAAATTCGTAATAGCATTGAGAGAGGCTGTTCCCAAGGCCTATGTCAGCACCAGGTAGGCTGGAAATATTTTCCTGCGACTCTAGTACCATTTTCGCCAAATTCTTTGTGGTGGGTGATGCTGGGGGTGGGAGCAGGTCAGAGGAAGGGGGGTGTTACGGCATGTTGGGGGAGTAGGGGATGCTGGGGGTGGGGGGAAAGATGGGCATTGAGCGGAAGGGGGTGTGTTTTTGGGGGGTAAGGGAGGGTGGGGCCGCGGTGGACCTTTAAATGGTCCGGGACGGCGCGTCAGCTGGTGGAGCCGGCGTGCCTCAGGGCTCCTGCCTGATGCCTGGTGTCTTCTTTATTTATATTTTTTTCATACTTTTTATGCTAAAAATAATTTTTAGGGGGAATTTAGCTTCGTGTTTATTTTTCGTGATTAGTTGTGTCATCGTAATGCTGAAACAGAGCTGAATTCAATTACTTTTTTGGTTATCCTAGTGGGTAATTTACACATAGGTTAGTATAATATAATATGACATACTAATATATAGAAAACCGCTTGTTATGCAGAGCATTTCGGACAAATTAGGTCAATTTGGTCCCACGATGCGACCCACACCAGTCAACTAACACCCAGGTACCCATTTTATACTGATGGGTAACTAGGGACAGCAGGTGTCTTATGGAAACACGCCCCTAATGTTATCCAGCCGTACCGGGGATTCGAACTCCGGACCTCAGTGTGTGAGCTGAGTGCGCTAGAGATCGAGCAGAATCTGTGTACCTGTATTTATGTGTACCTGTACTTAAATTAACTTACTTATGCACAGATGTTTAGTTGTCATCGTAGAGCTGAGATAACACTGTGTTCGTTGCGCTGAGGAATTTCTGCGCAGATGTTTAGCTCACATAATTCCATTTCCGCTGCTCAAGGCCACATAACAGGGTCTCGGGGGCTATGGGGACGAGGGAAGGAAGGGTCTGGAGATAGCAGAGAATAAGGAGAAGCATGCTAGTCGAGAGGGAGGGAAGATGAGAAGAATGATGGCAGAGTAGAGAGGAAACGGCAGCCAGCAGCAGCATGATGGCAGAGTGGAGAGGGAAGGGCAGACAGCAGCACCATGATGGCAGAGTGGGGAGGGAAGGGCAGACAGCAGCAACATGATGGCAGAGTGGAGAGGGAAGGGCAGACAGCAGGTGGGAAGTTGCCAGGACAACACCGCTAAACTGGTGATGTTTAAAACGTTTTAATTCTGGTCTGGAGTAGACTGACAGAAAGTAATGCTTTCTCGATGTGATGTTGATGTAACTTGACAATGAAAAGTCCTTTAAAGGTGAAAATAAGAAGAAAAAATAAGACAAGGACCCCCTTGGAAATAAGTCACTTTGACTTTCTTGGAGACATCCTAGGTAACCTACATATACTACTAAGTATGATACCAGTAACCACCTCAGTTTGTGAAATGTGTTTATGTGGACCTTACACATAAATAAAGTTACTAACCCGAAAGGTTAGAAACCCAGCTTGGGGAATATCGTTCAGCAGAACTGAAATTGCTATTACAGGTGCGTTGGAATTACCATCATCAGGGATAAGTTCACCAGCAGGTGGGTCTACTGCTGCTGCTGCCTTCCTCCCGGAGGGCTCAGCCACGGAGCACACTGCTGCTGCAGATACTCTTATCATGTTAACACTTTGTTATCAGCTTAGTAAATATATGGGAACGTAATGTAAATAAAGATCTTTTACAGTGTTGAGGATACAGAAATATCACAGACAAAAAACGTAGAGTTTGCAGTATGTTCGCAGACGTATGATTTTAACAATGCTAAGCAAGCCATGGGGAAATTGAAATATTTAGCTCAAGATCTTTCACACATCTCCGTGCATCATCAGGAGCTATGCAGTGTTGCAAGATCAGCAACAAAAAGATTTGAGGTGAAGTTTTCACAGAGGAAGGTGGCGTGTTGACGCTAACATGTCCACCTCAGAATCCAGAATGTATATTTACCGTAGGATAACCCAAGAACTGTAGGTTTGGCTTACTGACGAACGCTCCACAATTCCTCAGTGCCCACGCATGTGACTGACTGGAGCGCAGGAATGGTTACACAGGACAGTTATGCCTTAAAACGCATTATTCACCTAAACAAATCCCTTTAAGTGAGATTACACCCACGTCTGTAATCCCTCTCGTTAAGAATCCCTCTCTCATTTCGCTCGTTTGAGTTCCCCCGAGTTTTGCCAAATAATAAACTGAATCCCAGCCTCACCTCTGTCATATACCTACACCTATTTACCCATTTCTCATCCCTATGTTAGCCGTTCTCATCCTTCATCCTTCCTTCGTCCCCCGTTCTCATCCTTCCCTGTGTCCCCCGTTCTCATCCTTCCCTGTGTCCCCCGTTCTCATCCTTCCCTGTGTCCCCCGTTCTCATCCTTCCCTGTGTCCCCCGTTCTCTTCCTTCCCTGTGTCCCCCGTTCTCATCCTTCCCTCGGTTTTTCCTCTTCCTCATCCCACCCGTCGTCCCACTTCCCCTGCTGAGAATTATTGGTACCACACTGGCTACAGCGCCAGCGGATGGCAGGACGGGAAAGGAAAGGACTGGTCTGGGGTGAAAGGGACTGACCTGGGGTGAGAGGGACTGGTCTGGGGAGAGACGGACTTGTCTGGGGAGAGAGGGACTGGTCTGAGGAGAGACGGACTGGTCTGGGGTGAGTGCATTACACTATCTGTATTTCTCAGCAGTGAGAGCACAGTTCTTGCAGTGATGCAGGAAGCTGCCTCACCCAGACAGTGATCTCCGGCCTGCATCCCGCTCCTCTTCACTGGCGGAATGCTGCGGTTTGTTGGGAGGGAGGGCACCAGTTGTGCTGGTGGCCAGGACGGACATCTCTCTCTTCCTCTCTATCCTCCGTCCTTCTCTCTCCTTCCCTCATCCCTACCTACCAACACCCGTTCCCCATACCTCCGCTTGCTACCTCTGAGAGGCCCCTCAGGGGTGATTCCTCTCGATAATTCCAAAGGTTTTTCTACAGTTTGGAAGGAATCTTTCCCTGGGTTCCTTTACTTCTGGAGTCCCATCTTTGCTCCCTCCAGGATACCCTCATACACTAGTCCACTAACTCTAAGGTATCGCTTTGCCTATACAATTCACCGGAAGCCCGTACTTAGGAGAGCATCCTTATAGTGATGTTTTGATCCGTCCTGCCTTATAGTGATGTTTTGATCCGTCCTGCCTTATAGTGATGTTTTGATCCGTCCTGCCTTATAGTGATGTTTTGATCCGTCCTGCCTTATAGTGATGTTTTGATCCGTCCTGCCTTATAGTGATGTTTTGATCCGTCCTGCCTTATAGGGATGTTTTGATCCGTCCTGCCTTATAGTGATGTTTTGATCCGTCCTGCCTTATAGTGATGTTTTGATCCGTCCTGCACAGATGATGATCAAGGGAATACAACGTATGATGCCTTTCTTGAACGCTATGTGCTTGTTGTCCACTTATTGAGGAATACAGAGATAGACAATATAATAACCAGTGTCATACGTAGAGGTATCTCATTAATGAAAATAAGATGCCAGCCATATTAAACAAATATCCTAAGACAATTGTAGATATAAGTCCAGATGTACTCCTGCTGACCCTTGTGGGGCCTAGTTCCTAGGCCTTTTGTGTATCCATATGCTATTGTGCTACCGTCCACGGGGTGGATATGATGTGCACAATAAACTAGCAGCTTCGGCGACAAAATCTAAAATTTGGACCATTGTCATCTCACAACTGGGGAGAGAAAAGTAGAGAAGGCCTGATATTTGGTGACCTGTTCCAGGCAGGGTATTGTGCCTTCTTTTTTTGTTATTCTTTATTTGGTGATAGGTAAGAGGGGGAGCAGGTGTTAGCAGACTTGACCAGTTGTCTCCCTCCGCCCAGGAATCGATCCAGGTTTTATCGATTTTGAGCCGAACTAGCTTCCATTGTCATACCAGTCTTCTGTAGGAGGAGCCTCCTTCAGAAGTACGCTCCTTCAGGGAGAAGTTCCGTATATATATATATATATATATATATATATATATATATATATATATATATATATATATATATACATACATACACAGAGGCGTAATATCATAAAAACAGGTGCTCAGTAAAAGGGCTCCCTAAATCCTGACTAGACCTCAATCTCTGAGTAGACCTTCAAGTAATAACTCAGAGAAGACCATTAGTGGTACCTTATCTGATCTTAGTCTCGTGTTCCTCACACATGAGTTCTCTCTCTCTCTCTCTCTCTCTCTCTCTCTCTCTCTCTCTCTCTCTCTCTCTCTCTCTCTCTCTCTCTCTCTCTCTCTCTCTCTCTCTCTCTCTCTCTTATTTACACAAGGTTTGCAGAAGGTTAAGCTAGTTAAGAGTTTCTACCTTTATGTACAAGCTAAGAGCTGTTAAATACCTCAGCTCATTTGAAATGAAACATAAAAATAGGGAAGAGGGTGAATTTGGAGCCATCTGTGGGCCAGCCAGTCATTCTGGGATTGAATGATCTTAGTCAGAGTGTAGTTGCTGTTTGCTGCCCGTCTTGTGGTATACAAGCTGTTGTCTTCTCGTTGTCCGCAAAGTGGAGCCAAGTGTTGTTTGTAGCTTAACAACATTGGCCTTGTTACTGGGAGCGCCTGAAGTCCCTAGAATTGTACTCCTTAGAATACAGGCGAGAAAGAGACATCATAATCTACACCTGGAAGATACTGGAAAGATTGGTCCCAAACCTACACACCAAAACTACTACTTATAAACACATGAAACTTGGCAGATGGTACAGGGTTCCTCCCAAAAAAATAGGGGAGCGATGAGTACACTGAGAGAGAACTCAATAAGTGTCAAGGGACCACGACTCTTTAACACCCTTTCTTCATGAATAAGGGGGATCACCTAGCCGTCTTCAAGATCAACCAGGTTGTGGTGCATAAGTTGGACTGCGGGCGGCGGGCACTAACAGCTTGAACGATCAGATCAGAAACCTGGAGGCCTGGTTTGGGACAGGGCTGCGGAGGCGGTGACCTCCGGAAGCGACTTCAGGTGGTACATAACAGTAAGACCACCCACATCTCTCCTGTGTTGAAGGTTCTGTTGAAATAACAGATGTATTGAAACTGGGTCCAGGTCAGAGATGAGTCGTCTTGCTCTGTCCTCTATTCTCTCAAGAATTCTTAGATGAGACGCGGGGTGGGGGAGGAGAGATAATCCAAGAAAATAGAGCATACTCAAGGTGTAGGCACACTTGTGCCTCGTATAGAGTCTTGCTGTCTCTACTCTCTCTCTCTCTCTCTCTCTCTCTCTCTCTCTCTCTCTCTCTCTCTCTCTCTCTCTCTCTCTCTCTCTCTCTCTGCGATGAGATACCTTTATTAATGGTTAAATCAATAATGATCTTACAAAAGGGGTCCCAATGAGCTTTTTGCAAGGGTTCTTATGGAATGCAAAATGGAACTCTGTGAACCAATATCTAACATTTTTAATTTATCTCTTCAAACAAGTGTAGTGTCTGATATGTGGAAGATGGCTAATGTAATTCCTATTTTTAAAGCAGGGGACAAGTCACTGCCGTCAAATTACCGCCCAATAAGCCTGACCTCAATTGTAGGCAAATTACTAGAGTCAATTATAGCTGATATTATTAGAAGCCGTCTAGATAACCATAATTTGATTAATGATACTCAGCATGGATTCACGAGGGGCCGTTCCTGCCTATCTAATTTATTAACCTTTTTCAGTAAAGTTTCACGATGAAGAATTCACGATAAAGAATTCGATATTGTTTATTTAGATTTTAGTAAGGCTTTTGATAGAGTACCGCACCAGAGACTGTTAAAGAAAGTGGCAGCTCATGGCATTGGGGGAAAAGTGCTGTCATGGATCGAGTCATGGCTCACCAATAGGAAGCAGAGAGTGTGCATAAATGGGGTTAAATCCGAATGGGGATCTGTAACAAGTGGTGTTCCACAGGGATCAGTCTTGTGCCCGTTGTTGTTTGTGATATATATCAATGAACTTGATGAGGGAATTACTAGTGACATGAGCAAATTCGCCGATGACACGAAGATAGGTAGGATAATTGATTCTAACATAGATGTCATAGAACTTCAGGAGTATTTAGACAAACTTAATTCGTGGTCAGAAAAGTGGCAGATGCAGTTCAATGTAAATAAATGCAAGGTTCTGAAGCTAGGGAGTGTCCATAACCCAAGCACTTATAAGTTAAATAATGTAGAACTTGTTAAGTAAAAGGACACAAATGCAACTAATGTGACATTTTATTGTGGCAACGTTTCGCTCTCCAGGAGCTTTCTCAAGCCGTTACAAGCGTTACATGGACACAGTGGGCTATTATATACTCTCAAAGTGAGGTGAAGTTTACCGGAAACCTACAAATAAAAATGATCTCACACACTTCTATTCCAGTCAAGATACTAAGACCAAAAGAGGCATCATCATCGGATTCTTCCTAAGAGCTTACCGAATTTGTAGTCCTGAGTTTCTTGACGAGGAATGTACATACATTCACCAAACCTTCACTGATTTACATTTTCCCTCCTTTTTCATCAAAGATTGCAAGAAAAGAGCTCTTCAGATCATTAATTCTCCACGCGTCAACACCACTCCAAACAAAGTTATAGTTCTTCCCAACAGCCAGGTTGCATCCAACATTTCTAAAGTATTTGCACAAGCTAACACTAGAGTCGCCATTGCTTCCAGTACTTCTATTAAGGATCTAACCAGGACTAAATCCAAGCACCATGAACCAGTCAACGCAGGGGTCTACACTATACCCTGTGGAGGCTGCGACAGAATTTATGTAGGAGAAACAGCAAGAAACCTCGAAACACGCATCAATGAACACATTAATGCATGCAGAAACGATAACCTGAACAACGCCTGCGTACAACACCGAAATTCCAACAATCATCTCATGAAATTCAAAGACGCCCGACTAGTAATCAAAGAAACTAATTTCCGTAGACGCAAATGCCTTGAATCAGCACTTATCTCTGTTTCTAACACAATTAAACAAAACAAAGGCAGCTTCACCATCTCTGAAGTCTTAGCAAGAATCCTCCTGAAAACAGTTAACCACACCATCACATAGTCTCTCCTGCTAATTCAACACAAGCACATCGTAGATGTGGAACACTCCTACAGGCCTTCTATATTTCAACCTCCAGCATAAAATATTTGTCTAACCTATTGTTATACTACCCAAGTATTTGTTTTATCACCTTTTACTCATGTGCATATTGATTGTTCTACCTTATTGTATTACTACTACTACTACTTATCACTACTACCTCGACCACCACTAGTATTTCACCTCACTTTGAGAGTATATAATAGCCCACTGTGTCCATGTAACGCTTGTAACGGCTTGAGAAAGCTCCTGGAGAGCGAAACGTTGCCACAATAAAATGTCACATTAGTTGCATTTGTGTCCTTTTACTTAACATATTGTCGGTAATTCTACCAATATTATTACAATGTAGAACTTAGCCATGGAAATAAATGGTATAAAATACCCAAGGTTTTAACTATCACACTACTTTGAAGACTGTCACATGCAGCTTTCTCCACCTGACCCAGCATTCTCCACCTGACCCAGCATTCTCCACCTGACTAAATCCTATAAATACTCATGTTTCTGTTATCCAGGTAGATCTGTTTGTGTTAAGTAAAAGGACACAAATGCAACTAATGTGATATTTTATTGTGGCAACGTTTCGCTCTCCCTGGAGAGCAACGTTTCGCTCTCCCTGGAGAGCGAAACGTTGCCACAATAAAATGTCACATTAGTTGCATTTGTGTCCTTTTACTTAACATATTGTCGGTAATTCTACCAATATTTATACAGATCTGTTTGTGACTCGATAAAGCCCACTGCGTGGGCGAAACGTCGTCAATAAAGGATCACATTATACTGCTTAAGTGGAAAAATAAACACATAAGCAGTATAATGTGATCCTTTATTGACAACGTTTCGCCCACGCAGTGGACTTTATCGAGTCACAAACAGATCTACCTGGATACAAGAGTATTTATAGGGTACAGTCAGGTGGAGAATGCTGGGTCAGGTGGAGAAAGCTGCATGTGAGTCTTAAAAGTAGTGTGATAGTTAAAAACATTGTGTGACTTAAAGGACCTGCAGTGTTCCATTCTTGAGTTCTAGGTGGGATAGCGTTGAAGAAGTTTCTTGGCAATAGGTTCAGCTATGTTGTAGAAGCCGTTGTTCTGGTTGAAGTTGTTGGACATACAGATGAGTGATGATTCTAGGATTCTTCGGTATTGCGTGTTGTCTTCTCTGGCGATGAGTCTTGCGTTTCTGTAGTTGATTAAATAGTTGTGTAAATTTCTCCACCTGACTGTACCCTATATATATCTCCATGTTGCTCATTTTCCAGGTAGATCTGTCTGTGACTCGATAAAGCCCACTGCGTGGGCGAAACGTTGTCAATAAAGGATCACATTATACTGCTTATGTGTTTATTTTTCCATTGTGTCGGTATTTTATACCATTTATTTCCATACTGCTTAAGTGTTTATTTTTCCAGAACTTAGCCATACAGATTGCGAGAAGGACTTGGGGGTGATGGTAAGCAGCAACCTTAAACCAAGACAGCAATGCCTAAGCGTACGTAATAAGGCAAACAGATTACTGGGATTTATATCAAGAAGTGTAAGCAACAGAAGTCCAGAGGTTATATTACAGCTTTATACATCATTAGTAAGGCCTCACCTAGATTACGCAGCTCAGTTCTGGTCTCCATATTACAGAATGGATATTAATTCGTTAGAAAACATTCAGCGTAGAATGACAAAGTTAATTCATAGCATTAGAAATCTTCCGTATGAAGATAGATTGAAGACCCTTAAATTGCATTCACTTGTAAGAAGAAGAATGAGGGGAGACATGATCGAAGTGTATAAATGGAAGATGGGTATTAACAAAGGGGATATAAATAAAGTCTTGAGGATATCTCTCCAAGAGAGAACCCGCAGTAATGGATTCAAGTTAGATAAGTTTAGATTTAGAAAGGATATAGGAAAGTATTGGTTTGGAAATAGGGTAGTTGATGAGTGGAACAGACTGCCTAGTAGGGTTATTGAAGCAAGGACCTTGGGTAGTTTCAAATTTAGGTTGGACAAATACATGAATGAGAGGTGTTGGATTTGAGTGGGTCTTGCACATGGGTAAATTGAATTTTCAGAGCTTATTGCTTGGGTAGCATTGTAAATTGGGTTGGCTAATATCCTGTTAGTGGGATGGATTGTGAAGGACCTGCCTAGTATGGGCCAACAGGCCTGCTGCAGTGTTCCTCCTTTCTTATGTTCTTATGAAAAGGGAAAACGCCTCTGAAATTATAATTATTAGGAAGTTCCTATTTTTTTAAGTGTATTGGAGGAAGATCTGAGAAAAGTTGAATCCACTTAAGACTAAGTTGTGGACAATTTACTGACAATAAGAGGGAAATGTGTTCAATTTTTAACAATTATTTTCCTGCAGACTTGACCCAAGACGCATATGAAATCACAGCAACTCATGAACCGTTTCTGTGGCTGTGGCAAGACACAGCAGCGTCACAGCTGATGCCGCTCACACAGACGACTCACAGCAGCGTCACAGCTGATGCCGCTCACACAGACGACTCACAGCAGCGTCACAGCTGATGCCGCTCACACAGACGACTCACAGCAGCGTCACAGCTGATGCCACTCACACAGACGACTCACAGCACCGTCACAGCTGATGCCGCTCACACAGACGACTCACAGCACCGTCACAGCTGATGTCACTCACACAGACGACTCACAGCAGTTCTGTTTGTAAAGTCTCCCTAAAGTATCAGTGTTGAAAAATTAAATGTTAGTAGTGACAAATAATTGCTTTTGGTGTGAAAGCAATTTGGTGGGGAGGAAATACAGGACATCACTGACTGGGAAAGGAGTCTACACCCAGAGTTAAGGGGCAAGTAATAACATGTTCATATTTTCACTATAATCTACCTTGTCCATAATTACTGTCGCATTTGCTTTGTCTGTTTCGTAAGGTGAAGTCCAGGATCTTTCCTTAATTCATGGTATAACTTAACAAATCTTTGAGGACAATTGTGTTGTAGAGGTGTGAGCTTTTTCTCACACACGGAGCCAGACTAGGCTCACGTATATTATATATATATATATATATATATATATATATATATATATATATATATATATATATATATATATATATATAATATATATATATATATATATATATATATGTCGTGCTGATTAGGTAAAACTTGCGATTTTGGATTAAATAGCAACGCTCTTCTTGCCATATAAGACAAGTGAAAATTTGTGTATGCAATAATTTCTCCAAAATCATTCTGAACATAACGAAAAAAAAATATTTCATTGTGTTTGTTTATTATTAATGTTAACGTATCTAAAATATATTTAGTTGGGTTAGGCTAAATTAAATTGCGCTTGTTGTAATAAGGTTAGGTAGGTTTTCAAAGTTTCTCTTGGTACAAAATTATTAATTCTTACATTAACATAAATGAAAAAATATATCTTTAAACGTATAAGAGAAAATTTTAGATTGGACTTAATTTTAGATGAGTTCTTGCTAATTGACCAGTTTTACCTAATCGGCACGACTATATATATATATATATATATATATATATATATATATATATATATATATATATATATATATATATATATATATATATATATATATATATATATATATATATATATATATATATACGTGAGAACTGACAACTAACTGTAGCATAAGAAGGCTCAGTGGCACGTCTGCTTGTTGCTAAATTAGATCAACTTTGTGTAGGTTAAACTTGTCGACACAGTTAGTAGGCTGGAGTACAGTACCTGATGTTTCGCGCAGTGTTTCCCTCTCTCAGCTAGCCTTATTACCTACGTCTCCTTCAAAAGTAAATTTAGTTACTTTATTTCTGCTCCGGAAGATACCTGTGTTACCCAGGCCACCTACGTTGCTTCCTGCTCCACGCATTTGTTACTTTATTGTTACTTTAGGCTCACTTGGTTACTTTTCAAGGGTTACTTGGCTTACGTGAACTCCTTGACATATATATTATTACTCTGGTGTTACTTTACGATTATTTTTGTTACCTGGGTCACAAACCCCGTCACACCTTGACGCGTATTGGAACGCAGTGCTGATGGGAATTGTGGGAGAGGCGTGGGAAAGGCGGCTGGTGCTACCCCACTGGTATATATATAGAATGGAACCCAGGGCAAAAGGGAAAGGAGGAATGGGGTGAGAGGGCAGTGATAGGGGGGGCATGAAGGGGTGATTAGGGAGGGAGAGAATGAGAGGGAGGGAGGAGATAGGGGTGGGAGGGGAAAGGGAGAACAGGGAGGGAGAAAGGTACAACAAAGGGTTGAGAAGAATAAAAATCATTTCAATAAATTAGGAATTTGTTTTTGTAGTCTACAGGTTCTCATCTTCACCCTGGCCAGGGCCAGGGTGAGTACGTGTTTACTCACCCTGGTCAGGGCCAGGGTGAGTACGTGTTTACTCAACCTGGCCAGGGCCAGGGTGAGTACGTGTTTACTCACCCTGGTCAGGGCCAGGGTGAGTACGTGTTTACTCAACCTGGCCAGGGCCAGGGTGAGTACGTGTTTACTCAACCTGGCCAGGGCCAGGGTGAGTACGTGTTTACTTGTTTTCTCCTGTTAAGTCAAACCTAAATATAGATATTAACTCGGATAATCCAGGTGATCATCTTATCAATGCCTCGCGTAACAAATCAACAAACACCCCCAGGGACTGACCTACCAAAATAATTCAACTTTTCTTGTAATTCCTCGGGAAAAAGAGACGAAATAATCATAATGAAGTCAGACGAAAAAGGACATAAGAACATAAGAACATAAGAAAGAAGGAACACTGCAGCAGGCCTACTGGCCCATGCGAGGCACGTCCAATTCTCAAGATCAAAAAGTTTAGGTAAGATCCTTGTGGGGTGAGCAGGGATGTGGTGATAGGGAAAAAGATAGGTTGATGAGAGGAAGGTTTTGAGTGAAAAACACAAAACATAATAGGCCAAGTGTTTATTGATGTGTGTTTATACCTTTGATATACCTTAGGCCCGGAGTCCGGCCTAGGCCAGGCTCGTCTGGTGCTAGCCTGGTCAATCAGGCTGTTGCTGCTGGAGGCCCACTGCCCCACATATCCAGCACATCATGGTTGATCTGGTACCCGGGGAAGATACTTGTCCAGTTTTCTCTTGCAAACTTCTACACTTGTTCCAGCAGTGCTTCTGATATCTTCAGATCAGGTTTTTTTTTTTTTTTGAAGAAACAGGTGAAATGAAAGACTGGAAGACTCATATATGTGAGGGTTAGACACATGTGCAACATCTGGGTATCTTTATTGTAGACGTTTCGCCCTCCAGTGGCTTTATCAATACAAATTCAAGGACATAATTGGAAGACAGTACAACTATATACAAAAGATGAGGCAATCAGTCCGTCAGCCCCAAGGCTGATGGACTGATATGTTGAATATGGCTCTACTGTCTTCCAATTATGTCCTTGACTTTGTATTAATAAAGCCACTGGAGGGCGAAACGTCTACAATAAAGCTACCCAGATGTTGCACATGGTCTAATTTTCATCTCGTCAGTGTTGTAGACCATACATGTACACGTGTGCAGGTGGCACGTCTTCAGAGATGAACAACTCGACAAATCTTTGAACAAGATAACTGGGAGAGGCGGAATTAGTTAAGGAAGACGACACTGTGACTGCGTCTCTTACCAGTAAGTTTACTTTACAGAAAACATTTAAGAATGAGATGCCACTTTTGTTGACGTCACAGAGATGTAAACACTGTGACCCGTCAAGATGGTTTCTCAGACATCTGTCTTCCGTTGTTGGTTAAACATCTGTCTTCCGTTGTTGGTTAAACATCTGTCTTCCGTTGTTGGTTAAACATCTCTCTTCTGTTGTTGGTAAAATATCAGTCTTCTGTTGTTGGTTAAACATCTGTCTTCTGTTGTTGGTTAAACATATGTCTTCTGTTGTTGGTAAAACATCTGTCTTCTATTGTTGGTTAAACATCTGTCTTCTGTCGTTGGTTAAACATCTCTCTTCTGTTGTTGGTAAAACATCTGTCTTCTGTCGTTGGTTAAACATATCTCTTCTGTTGTTGGTAAAACATCTGTCTTCTGTTGTTGGTTAAACATCTGTCTTCTGTTGTTGGTTATACATCTGTCTTTGTTGTAGATTAAACATATGTCTTCCGTTGTTGGTTAAACATCTGTCTTCCGTTGTTGGTTAAGCATCTGTCTTCTGTCGTTGGTTAAACATCTCTCTTCTGTCGTTGGTTAAACATCTGTCTTCTGTTGTTGGTTAAACATCTGTCTTCTGTTGTTGGTTAAACATCTGTCTTCTGCTGTTGATTAAACATATGTCTTCTGTTGTTGGTCAACATCTGTCTTCATTGTTGGTCAAACATCTCTTCTGTTGTTGGTTAAACATCTGTCTTCGTTGTTGGTTAAACATTCTGGCAGTATGATAATCAAAAGGCATAATACAGTGACTGGATCACATCACAATTATATGGTACAGCATATAAGAGAAACCTCCTGGTAATATGGGACAGGCAGTATGGTATCAACCTTCTTCTGTTGATGGTACAGGCACTTTATCACATCAATGGTAAATGTTGATGTTGGTTAGTATACTGTAATGATGGTGGGAGTATGGTATCAACCATCACACTGGTAATGATGGTACAGGCAGTATGGTATCAACCATTACACTGGTAGTGATGGTACAGGCAGTATGAGTATCAACCATCACAATGGTAGTGATTACAGGCAGTATGGTATCAACCATCAAAATGGTAGTGATGGTACAGGCAGTATGGTATCAACCATCACACTGGTAATGATGGTACAGGCAGTATGGTATCAACCATCACACTGGTAATGATGGTACAGGCAGTATGGTATCAACCATCACACTGGTAATGATGGTACAGGCAGTATGGTATCAACCATCACATGGTATGATGGTACAGGCAGTATGGTATCAACCATATCAATGGTATGATGGTACAGCAGTATGGTATCAACCATCACACTGTAATGATGGTACAGGCAGTATGGTATCAACCATCACAATGGTAGTGATGGTACAGGCAGTATGGTATCAACCATCACAATGGTAGTGATTTTACAGGCAGTATGGTATCAACCATCACAATGGTAATGATGGTACAGGCAGTATGGTATCAACCATCATACTGGTAATGATGGTACAGGCAGTATGGTATCAACCATCACAACTGGTAGTGATGGTACAGGCAGTATGGTATCAACCATCACACTGGTATGATGGTACAGGCAGTATGGTATCAACCATCACACTGGTAATGATGGTACAGGCAGTATGGTATCAACCTTCACAATGGTAGTGATGGTACAGGCAGTATGGTATCAACCATCACAATGGTAATGATGGTACAGGCAGTATGGTATCAACCATCACACTGGTAATGATGGTACAGGCAGTATGGTATCAACCATCACAATGGTAGTGATGGTACAGGCAGTATGGTATCAACCATCACACTGGTAGTGATGGTACAGGCAGTATGGTATCAACCATCACACTGGTAATGATGGTACAGGCAGTATGGTATCAACCATCACAATGGTAATGATGGTACAGGCAGTATGGTATCAACCATCACACTGGTAATGATGGACAGGCAGTATGGTATCAACCATCATACTGGTAATGATGGTACAGGCAGTATGGTATCAACCTTTCACAATGGTAGTGATGGTACAGGCAGTATGGTATCAACCATCACAATGGTAATGATGGTACAGGCAGTATGGTATCAACCATCATACTGGTAATGATGGTACAGGCAGTATGGTATCAACCATCACAATGGTAGTGATGGTACAGGCAGTATGGTATCAACCATCACACTGGTAGTGATGGTACAGGCAGTATTGTATCAACCATCACAATGGTAGTGATGGTACAGGCAGTATGGTATCAACCATATCAATGGTAGTGATGGTACAGGCAGTATGGTATCAACCATCACACTGGTAGTGATGGTACAGGCAGTATGGTATCAACCATCACAATGGTAGTGATGGTGCAGGCAGTATGGTATCAACCATCACACTGGTAGTGATGGTACAGGCAGTATGGTATCAACCATAGCAATGGTAGTGATGGTACAGGCAGTATGGTATCAACCATCACACTGGTAGTGATGGTACAGGCAGTATGGTATCAACCATCACACTGGTAGTGATGGCACAGGCAGTATGGTATCAACCATCACACTGGTAGTGATGGTACAGGCAGTATGGTATCAACCATAGCAATGGTAGTGATGATACAGGCAGTATGGTATCAACCATCACACTGGTAATGATGGTACAGGCAGTATGGTATCAACCATCACACTGGTAATGATGGTACAGGCAGTATGGTATCAACCATCACACTGGTAATGATGGTACAGGCAGTATGGTATCAACCATCACACTGGTAATGATGGCACAGGCAGTATGGTATCAACCATCATACTGGTAATGATGGTACAGGCAGTATGGTATCAACCTTTCACAATGGTAGTGATGGTACAGGCAGTATGGTATCAACCATCACAATGGTAATGATGGTACAGGCAGTATGGTATCAACCATCATACTGGTAATGATGGTACAGGCAGTATGGTATCAACCATCACACTGGTAGTGATGGTACAGGCAGTATGGTATCAACCATCACACTGGTAGTGATGGTACAGGCAGTATGGTATCAACCATAGCAATGGTAGTGATGGTACAGGCAGTATGGTATCAACCATCACACTGGTAGTGATGGTACAGGCAGTATGGTATCAACCATCACAATGGTAGTGATGGTACAGGCAGTATGGTATCAACCATCACACTGGTAGTGATGGTACAGGCAGTATGGTATCAACCATAGCAATGGTAGTGATGGTACAGGCAGTATGGTATCAACCATCACACTGGTAGTGATGGTACAGGCAGTATGGTATCAACCATCACACTGGTAGTGATGGTACAGGCAGTATGGTATCAACCATCACACTAGTAATGATGGTACATGCAGTATGGTATCAACCATCACACTGGTAATGATGGTACATGCAGTATGGTATCAACCATCACACTGGTAATGATGGTACATGCAGTATGGTATCAACCATCACACTGGTAATGATGGTACAGGCAGTATGGTATCTTTTTTACTCTTCAATACGTGTGTACAACGTGTTGTGTTTTGACGACCCGTGGGAATTACTTGTCTTATCTCTCAACTGCTAGTTAGCAAGTTTGCTAAATTAGTTAAATCTTCATGAATCTCTTTACAGGATTAATCTCAACTAACCATGGCTTTCTGGAATGTACAAATAAAGGAATGTCCGCTGTAATGCATGGTGGGTTGAAATCTATCTTCCCTTGGGATGTGGTAGTTCAATCATATCACCCAAGATGACTTCTGAGGCATTGACTTAGCAGTCAAACAAACAATCAAAACAAATAGCTTTAGTTTTTTACTCGTAATTAAGTATTGTTAAGGCGCAAAAGAAAGCTACTAGAATGAGGTGCATCTGAGAGCGAGGTGTGCCGCGGGGCTGCCCAAGGAGGTTACTTGGGACTCACGAAATCAAATCCTAATATCAAGATTATTAACCATGGGTTGGAACCCTGCTCGTACCGTGGTTTGTTTGACTGATGATGGCTTCTGCATGGCACTGGAGTTTCTTGTGAAGTCATGAAGGCTCAGTGGGTATTTGTCGTGATAATGTAGCAGTGACTGTGTGTGGGAGAATGTGAGACAAAGAGTAAGAGAGAGTGAGGGTGGGAGGGAGGGAGAGATGGAGGAAGGGATTTATTTTCTAGTATTTATTGTGGATACTCAAAAATCCGGGAAAGGGGAATTAATATACAATTGTTATGGATTCCATCACACATTCGATTTCTCTTTCATGATAAAGTTGATACCTTAGCCAAGAAGAGTACCTGAAGGGGAATGTAGAATATAACTTTGGTGTGTCTGTGTCTAGCATTAGGAATATTTGTATATAATTAAATTTAATGTTATAGGAATGTAGTTAGCAGGATGAGTTGATGTATAATTCATTATGATATTCCATCATACAAGATGCGTAAGGAGGGAAGGAAGGATTGAAATGGAAGAGAGACAGAGGGAGGTAACGTAGGTAAGGAGGCAGGGAGGGAAGGAAGAAGGAAAGGAGAGAGCGTGAAGGGAGGGTAATGATAGGAAGAGAGGTTGCGTGGGATGGGAGGGAGGGAAGAAGGAAGGGAGAATGGGAGTTTATGGGGATTGAGAGTTGTGTGAGTGGGGGTGACAGGAAGTATATGAGGTGACAGGGAAGAATAAGGAGATTGGGATTGGTGAGGGAGGGGAGTGGTTGTGTGGGCGTGAGGTGTGTGTGTGTGTGTGTGTGTGTGTGTGTGTGTGTGTGTGTGTGTGTGTGTGTGTGTGTGTGTGTGTGTGTGTGTACTCACATA
>WNWK01005588.1:82500-118214 GCA_009830355.1 Cherax destructor
ATATCCTCAGGTCACCATCTGAGTGTCAAGGTGTGTTGTGTATATCCCAGGTCACCACATGAGTGTCAAGGTGTGTTGTGTATATCTCCAGGTCACCATCTGAGTGTCAAGGTGTGTTGTGTATATCCCCAGGTCACCATCTGAGTGTCAAGGTGTGTTGTGTATATCTCCAGGTCACCATCTGAGTGTCAAGGTGTGTTGTGTATATCCCCAGGTCACCATCTGAGTGTCAAGGTGTGTTGTGTATATCTCCAGGTCACCATCTGAGTGTCAAGGTGTGTTGTGTATATCCCAGGTCACCATCTGAGTGTCAAGGTGTGTTGTGTATATCCCAGGTCACCATCTGAGTGTCAAGGTGTGTTTGTGTATATCTCCAGGTCACACCATCTGAGTGTCAAGGTGTGTTGTGTATATCCCAGGTCACCATCTGAGTGTCAAGGTGTGTTGTGTATATCCCAGGTCACCATCTGAGTGTCAAGGTGTGTTGTGTATATCTCCAGGTCACCATCTGAGTGTCAAGGTGTGTTGTGTATATCCCAGGTCACCATCTGAGTGTCAAGGTGTGTTGTGTATATCCCAGGTCACCATCTGAGTGTCAAGGTGTGTTGTGTATATCCCAGGTCACCATCTGAGTGTCAAGGTGTGTTGTGTATATCTCCAGGTCACCATCTGAGTGTCAAGGTGTGTTGTGTATATCCCCAGGTCACCATCTGAGTGTCAAGGTGTGTTGTGTATATCCCCAGGTCACCATCTAAGTGTCAAGGTGTGTTGTGTATATCTCCAGGTCACCATCTGAGTGTCAAGGTGTGTTGTGTATATCCCCAGGTCACCATCTGAGTGTCAAGGTGTGTTGTGTATATCCCCAGGTCACCATCTGAGTGTCAAGGTGTGTTGTGTATATCCCCAGGTCACCATCTGAGTGTCAAGGTGTGTTGTGTATATCCCCAGGTCACCATCTGAGTGTCAAGGTGTGTTGTGTATATCCCCAGGTCACCATCTGAGTGTCAAGGTGTGTTGTGTATATCCCCAGGTCACCATCTGAGTGTCAAGGTGTGTTGTATATATCCCCAGGTCACCATCTGAGTGTCAATGTGTGTTGTGTATATCCCCAGGTCACCATCTGAGTGTCAAGGTGTGTTGTGTATATCCCCAGGTCACCATTTGAAATGTTTCCACCTTCATCCATCTGACGTAAATAAGACAACCAATGGTTCATAAGACAACCCATGGTTCATAAGACAACCCATGGTTCATAAGACAACCCATGGTTCATAAGACAACCAATGGTTCATAAGACAACCCATGGTTCATAAGACAACCCATGGTTCATAAGACAACCCATGGTTCATAAGACAACCAATGGTTCATAAGACAACCCATGGTTCATAAAACAACCCATGGTTCATAAGACAACCAATGGTTCATAAGACAACCCATGGTTCATAAGACAATCCATGGTTCATAAGACAACCCATGGTTCATAAGACAACCTATGGTTCATAAGACACAACCCATGGTTCATAAGACAACCAATGGTTCATAAGACAACCAATGGATCATAAGACCACCCATGGTTCATAAGACACAACCCGTGGTTCATAAGACAACCAGTGGTTCATAAGACAACCAATGGTTCATAAGACACAACTCATGGTTCATAAGACAACAAATGGTTCATAAGACAACCTATGGTTCATAAGACACAACCCATGGTTCATAAGACAACCAATGGTTCATAAGACAACCAATGGTTCATAAGACAACCAATGGTTCATAAGACAACCCATGGTTCATAAGACAACCCATGGTTCATAAGACAACACATGGTTCATAAGACAACTAATGGTTCACAAGACAACCCATGGTTCATAAGACAACCCATGGTTCACAAGACACAACTCATGGTTCACAAGACACAACCCATGGTTTACAAAACAACCCATAGTTCATAAGACAACTCATTTTTCACAAGACACAACCCATGGTTCACAAGACACAACCCATGGTTCACAAGACACAACCCATGGTTCACAAGACACAACCCATAGTTCACAAGACACAACCCATGGTTCACAAGACAAAACTCATGGTTCATAAGACAACTCATGGTTCATAAGACACAACCCATGGTTCACAAGACATAACCCATGGTTAACAAGACATAACCCATGGTTAACAAGACATATCCCATGATTCACAAGACACAACCCATGCTCATAAGACACAACCCATGCTCATAAGACACAACCCATGCTCATAAGACACAACCCATGCTCATAAGACACAACCCATGCTCATAAGACACAACCCATGCTCATAAGACACAACCCATGCTCATAAAACACAACCCATGCTCATAAGACAACCCATGCTCATAAGACACAACCCATGCTCATAAGACACAACCCATGCTCATAAGACACAACCCATGCTCATAAGACACAACCCATGGGTCACAAGACAACCCTTCCCTCTCAAAGACATAACCAATGACTCTCAAAACTATAACCCATGGGTCACAAGACATAACCTATGACTCTCCAGCCCTGCACCAGCCCTGCACCAGCCTGCACCAGCCCTGCACCAGCCCTGCACCAGCCTTGCACCAGCCCTCCACCAGCCCTGCACCAGCCTTGCACCAGCCCTCCACCAGCCCTGCACCAGCCTTGCACCAGCCCTGCACCAGCCCTCCACCAGCCCTGCACCAGCCCTGCACCAGCCCTCACCAGCCCTGCACCAGCCCAGCACCAGCCCTGCACCAGCCCTGCACCAGCCTTGCACCAGCCCTCACCAACCCTCCACCAGCCCTGCACCAGCCCTGCACCAGCCCTCTACCAGCCCTGCACTAGCCCTGCACCAGCCCTTTACCAGCCCTGCACCAGCCTTGCACCAGCCCTGCACCAGCCCAGCACCAGCCCTGCACCAGCCCTCCACCAGCCCTCCACCAGCCCTGCACCAGCCCTCCACCAGCCCTGCACCAGCCCTCTACCAGCCCTCCACTGGCCCTTCACCATCCCTCCTCCTTTAGCCCACCATCAGCCCTTCCCAACAGTTTCTCCCCACCGCCCTTCCCCACACCTCTTACAGCCCCTCCCAACAACCTTTCACCACCACCCCTCACTGCCTCACCACCCCTCCCCAATAGCCCTTTCCCCAGCCTCCCACCTTCCAGCCCTCCCTACCCACAGCCCTTCCACCTCACACCTCTCCACCCTCACCACTTACACCTCCAGCTCCCTTCCCACACTACAGCCCCTCCCCACAGTCCTTCCCCACACCTCTTGCAGCCACTCCCTACAGCCCTTACCCCACACCTCTCACAGCCCCTCCCCACCGCCCCTCGGGCATAGCCTTGAGAGCCCTGGACTGGTCTTGATGCTGCACCGGACACAGCTACCCTGTGAGGTCATTCTCTCTCTCTCTCTCTCTCTCTCTCTCTCTCTCTCTCTCTCTCTCCTCTCTCTCTCTCTCTCTCTCTCTCTCTCTCTCTCTCTCTCTCTCTCTCTCTCTCTCTCTCTCTCTCTTTCTATCTATCTATCTATCTTTCTCTCTTTTTTTTATACACAGGGTTTGACAAGGTTAGGTTAAGGATCCCTAACTTTATTGACAAGCTAAGAGCTGTTACCTACATTTGAAAGCATTTTTATTGTTATGAAACATACAAGTAGGGAACAGGATGAAGTTGGAGCCATCTGTGGGCCAGCATTTTCATTTGATCAACTGACTTTATCTCGTTGACACCATAATGCTGTACGAATGTGTTCCAGACTCGAGTCATCGTGGGGATAATTGATCTCAGATGAGGTGATGTTCTGGAGAAGGGTACAGCCAGAGTGAAGTTGCTGCTGGCTGCCCGTCTTGTGGTATAGAAGCTTGCTTCTCGCTGTCCTCGAAGTGGAGACAAGTGTGGTACTTTGACAATGTTGGCCTTGTACATAAGAGTAAAGCCACCCACATCCCTCCTGTGTTGAAGGCTCTGCTGGAATGACAGATCTATCCAGGATGGTCCAGGCGAGAGATGAGACGTCTTGCTCTGTTCTCTACTCTATCAAGCAGTCGCAGATGAGAGGGGGGGGGCAGGCAAACCAAGAAAGTGGAGCATATTTAAGGTGTGAGCGTACTTGTGCCTCATACAGAATCTTGCAACCACTACTGTCAAGCAGATGCGAGATACAGCAATGTGCTGTAAGCTTCCTGGCCGCCTTGTTTGCAAGATTTACAACGTGGTTCTTCATGGTCAGGTACCAACACTCTCCTATTCATACTTACTACTGCTCCGGCATTACCATCATGGTGCCTAGAGACCATCATCATTTGTGTTTTCTCAGGTGCAAATGTTACCTGCCATCAGTTTCCTCAGGCTGATATAGCTCTTAGCTGGTGGTTGATGTAGCTTAGAGCAGCTGGCATTTCTTCTCTTGAAAATCAGTGGTGCCAACACAATAAGAGACAACACAATAAGTGTCAGGGGACTAAGACTGTTCAACTGCCTCCCAGCATACATCAGGGGGATTACCAACAAACCCCTGGCTGTCTTCAAGCAGGCACTGGACAGGCACCTAAAGTCGGTACCTGACCAGACAGGCTGTGGTTCGTACGTTGGACTGCGTGCGGCCAGCATGAGGCCAACATGAGGTCTGGTCACAGACCGGGCCGCAGGGTCGTTGACCCCTTAAACTCCAGGTAAGCAAATATCTCTCTCACTCTTTTTTCCCCTCTCTCTCTCTCTTCTCCTCTCTCTCTCTTCTCTCTCTCTCTCTCTCTCTCTCTCTCTCTCTCTCTCTCTCTCTCTCTCTCTCTCTTCTCTCAACAAACCATATAGTCAGTTCTCTCCTACGAAAGAGGAAACATAGCAGACGTTCAACATCTTACCAGAAGACATCAGAAACACTGCTGAGACAAGTGTAAAAGTCTTCAAGAGGAAACTGGACAAGTATCTTCACCAGGTGCCAGATCAACCAGGCTGTGATGGATATATGGGTCAGCGGACCACCAGAAGGAACAGCCTGGTTGACAAGGCTAACACTTGACGAACCTGGCCTATGGCCGGGCTCCTGGAGTAGAAAAACCCTCGGAACTCATCAAAGATATATCAAAGGCATATCTCGCTCAAACCTTTAAGATACTGAATGATTCGACCCACGACTTGCAGTGCTGAGTCCATGACTCGAGAGCATGGAATGAAACTACGAGGCAGAAAATACGACATGAAGATATACAATGATTTATTTGCTAACACAATTATAGCACAGAACAGAATGAACCCAATAGAAAACCCCAACGGAAATAAGTCACTGACTTTTTTTGAGTTATAAGAACATAAGAAAGAAGGAGCACTGCAGCAGACATACTGGCCCATGCTAGGCAGGTCCAAGTCACATACTGGCCTAAGCTAGTCAGATCCAAATCACTTTCACTTAATTAAGGAGCACGGCATCAGCTCTATTAGCACAAGCTAGTCAGGTCCAACTCACACCCACCCACACCCACTCATGTATTTGTCTAACCTATTTTTAAAACTACATAACGTCCCAGCCCCTATGACGGTACTCGGGAGTTTGTTCCACTCATCCACAACTCTATTACCAAACCAGTGCTTTCCTATATCCTTCCTGAATCTGAACTTTTCCAACTTGAAACCATTGCTGCGAGTCCTGTCTTGGCTGGATATTTTCAGCACGCTATTTACATCCCCTTTATTTATTCCTGTCTTCCATTTATACACCTCAATCATATCTCCCCAAATTCTACGCCTTTCTAGGAAGTGCAGATTCAGGGCCCTCAGTCTATCCTCATCAAAAAGATTTTTGATACCTGGGATCAACTTTGTCATCCTCCTTTCTACGCTTTCCAACGAATTTATATCCATTCTGTAATACGGTGACCAGAACTGTGTAGCATAATCTAAATGAGGCCTAACCACCGTGTCATCCTTTGCAGACGATACTAGGATCTGCATGAGACTGTCATCTATTGAGGACACGGTTAACCTCCAAGAAGATATAAACCAAGTTTTCCAATGGGCAACAGAGAACAATATGATGTTCACTGAAGACAAATTCCAACTACTCAGTTATGGAAAACTGGAGGAGATAATAACTAGAACTGAGTATTCTACAAACTCTGATCATACAATAGAGCGGAAAAGTAATGTGAAGGACCTGGGAGTGGTAATGTCTGAGGATCTCACTTTCAAGGATCACAACAGTGCCACGATCACAACTGCAAAGAAAATGATAGGATGGATAATGAGAACGTTCAAAACAAGAGATACCAATCTAATGATGATCCTTTTCAAATCAATAGTTCTCTCTAGGCTGGAATACTGCTGTACATTAACATCTCCGTTCAAGGCAGGTGAAATTACAGATCTTAAGAGTGTACAGAGAACCTTTACTGCACATCTCAACTACTGGGAACGCTTGGAAGCACTTGACTTGTACTCGCTGGAACGAAGGCGAGAGAGATATATCATAATCTACACTTGGAAAATCCTAGAAGGAATGGTCCCGAATCTGCACACAGAAATCACTCCCTACCAAAGTAAAAGAATAGTAGTGAATAGTAGGGGCGCCATTGGTACACTAAGAGAAAACACCAGGGCGTTGATCCTAGGAATACCCTCCAGGTAGACTCCAGGTAATCAAAGATATATAGAGTTGAAGAATTACCTGAGGACTCCTGTTATTTATACTTCTTGATATGAAGCCAAGAATTCTATTCGCTTTATTGCGAACACTTATGCACTGTTGTCTTGGTTTTAGATTACTGCTAACCTGATCTAAATCTTTTTTGCAATCAGTAATATTAAGATCTACATTATTTACTGTATAGATGAAATGATTATTTTCCTTTCCGATGCTTAAAACTTTGCATTTGTCTATGTTAAACTGAATTTGCTACTTCTCCGACCACTGCATCAGTCTATTCAGATCTTTCTGATCTAGTGTCCTCATCTATGTCGTTTATGTAGATTGTGAACAACAAGGGGCCCAATACTGACCCCTGTGGAACACCGCTTGTGACGCTTCCCCACTCTGATTTCTCCCCATTTATGCAAACTCTCTGCTGCCTATTTGTCAACCATGCCTCTATCCAGGAAAAAATTTCTCCTTCTATTCCATGTTCCTTAATTTTCCTCAAAAGAGGAGATGTTAACCTTATTGACCAATATGTTCAGTTGAAAAGAGAAGTAAAAAAGGGGATTAGAAAGGCTAAACGTGACTATGAGATTAAGGTTGCTAATGAATCAAAGACTAATCCAAAAGGGTTCTTTCAAGTGTACAGGACGAAGGTGAGGGAAAAGGTAGGACCTCTGAAAATTGGGAATGGACAGCTGACGGATAACGAACTGGAAATGTGTTCTCTATTTAATGACTATTTTTTGTCAGTCTTTACACAAGAAGACGTAAATGAGATACCAGAAATTAACAATTATTCAGTTCCTGAAGAATTCAAATTAACTAATATTACTGTCACGAGGGACATGGTTATCAAACAGATAGATAAACTGAAGCAAAATAAGTCCCCGGGACCCGACGAGTTGTTTTCCAGGGTACTTAAAGAATGCAAAATGGAACTTAGTCAGCCATTAACGAATGTGTTTAATACGTCCATCCTAACTGGTGTTGTGCCAGAGATGTGGAAGATAGCTAATGTAGTTCCTATATTCAAATCAGGGATAAGTCCATTCCATCAAATTACCGTCCAATAAGCCTCACGTCTATAGTAGGCAAATTATTAGAATCAATTATAGCTGATATTATCAGAAGTCACCTTGAAGAACATAATTTGATTAATGAATCTCAGCATGGGTTTACGAGAGGTCGTTCCTGCCTGACAAATTTACTGACGTTTTTCAATAAAACATTTGAGGCAGTAGACAGTGATAAAGAATATGATATAGTTTACTTGGATTTCAGTAAGGCCTTCGATAGAGTACCTCACAAGAGACTCTTAAGAAAGGTGGCAGCTCATGGTATAGGAGGTAAAGTTCTAGCATGGATAGAGGCATGGCTTACCAATAGAAAGCAGAGAGTTTCCATTAATGGGGTCAAATCTGAATGGGATTTGTCACTAGTGGCGTTCCACAAGGATCAGTTTTGGGCCCATTGTTGTTCATAATTTACATAAATGACCTTGATGAAGGAATTGCAAGTGACATGAGTAAATTTGCTGATGATACAAAAATAGGCCGTATAATTCATTCTGAGGAGGATACCAGTGAACTCCAGGAGGATTTGGATAAATTAATGTCTTGGTCTGAAAAGTGGCAGATGAAGTTTAATGTGGACAAGTGTAAGGTGCTAGTCGTTGGTAATGAAAATATCCCTCGAATTTATAAACTAGGTGAAGTTGAGCTTGATCATACAGAATGTGAAAAAGACTTGGGAGTCATGGTAAGCAGAAATCTAAAGCCAAGACAACAGTGCCTAAGTGTGCGCAATAAGGCTAACAGATTACTAGGATTTATTTCAAGAAGTATAAGCAACAGAAGTCCAAAAGTTATTTTACAGCTCTATACATCACTAGTGAGACCTCATTTGGATTATGCAGCTCAGTTTTGGTCTCCTTACTACAGGATGGATATAGATTCATTGGAGAACATACAAAGAAGAATGACTAAAATGATTTACAGTATAAGAAATCTCCCGTATGAAGATAGACTTAGAGCATTGAATCTCCACTCTCTGGAAAGACGTAGAATGAGGGAGATATCATCGAGGTGTACAAGTGGATGATGGGCATAAACAAAGGAGATATTAATAAAATACTGAGGATATCGAACCAAGTAAGAACGAGAAATAACGGATTTAAATTGGATAAATTTAGATTTAGAAAGGACATAGGCAAGTACTGGTTTTCGAACAGAGTTGTAGATGCGTGGAACAATCTTCCGAGTAGGGTGATAGAGGCTAGGACCTTGGGTGGCTTTAAAAGAGATTGGACAAATATACGAGTGGGAGGGGCTGGGTTTGATTAGTGTCGTGAGTACAGGAGTAAATTCTTAGGTAGTGGTGGTTTTGATAAGGACCTGCCTTGTATGGGCCAGTAGGCCTTCTGCAGTGTTCCTCCATTCTTATGTTCTTATGTTCTTATGTGGGACTCTATCAAAAGCCTTACTGAAGTCCATATACACAATATCATATTCATTACCATGATCTACCTCCTCAAATACCTTAGTGAAAAGAGTTATTAAATTCGTAAGGCAGGAACGCCCTTTTGTAAAACCGTGCTGAGATTCATTAATCAACTGATGTCTTTCAAGATGGCTTCGAATAGCTTCAGCAATTATTGATTCCATAAATTTTCCCCACTATGGAGGTTAGGCTTATTGGTCTATAGTTCGAAGCTAAGGACCTGTCACTTGTTTTGATGTTAGGTATCACATTTGCCATTTTCCAATTATCTGGCACTAGGATAGTTTGTAGTGATATGTTGAAAAGACTAGCCAAGAGTTTGTTACGTTCCTCCTTACATTCCTTTAAAACCCATACAAACAGCTCATCAGAGCCTGGGGATTTGTTAGGTTTTAATTTTTCTATTTGTCTGAGAACCATGTCCTAGTGACTTTGATGGTGTATAACTTATTTTCGTCCTGTTCTACATAATTTCTTATATCTGGAGTTTCACAGGTATCTTCCTGAATAAAAACTGAGAGGTGAGCTGACCCGAGTAACTCTTAAGTGGGCCTATCTTGTCCCTAATCTTACTTCTGTATACTACCTGAAAGAGTCCTTTTGGGTTAACCTTTGAATCGCTTGCAACTTTAACCTCATAATCTCTGTTTTGCTGTTCTTATTCCCTTTTTTTATTTCTCTCTTCAGTTGATTTCTTTTGAATCACTCATAAATGCCTCTCTTTTGACTAATTAGATGTTTTCATTTATTGTTTATCAATTTAGGATCATGTTTGTTTGATCTAATTTCCTTATTGAAAATAAGTAGTCTGAGTTTTCCTAGGTAATTTACACATATGTTATTATGTAGGATAATTTGTGCAACCGTTATTTTACAGCTCTATACATCACTAGTGAGACCTCATTTGGATTATGCAGCTCAGTTTTGGTCTCCTTACTACAGAATGGATATAGATTCATTGGAGAACATACAAAGAAGAATGACTAAAATGATTTACAGTATAAGAAATCTCCCGTATGAAGAAGACTAACATGACTATTAGAGACGTAATGAAGTAGATAATGGTTCAAACGACTCTTCACTTTGGTATGAGACGTTGAGTACATCGAGAGTGAGAAGTTATAACATCGAGGTGTACAAGTGATGATGATGGCTGCATAAGAAAAAGGAGAGTTATATTAATAGAGGAGATACTGAGGTGTACAAGTGGATGAGCATAAAGAGATATTAATAAAATACTGAGGATATCGAACCAAGTAAGAACCAGAAATAACGGATTTAAATTGGATAAATTTAGATTTAGAAAGGACATAGGCAAGTACTGGTTTTCGAACAGAGTTGTAGATGCGTGGAACAATCTTCCGAGTAGGGTGATAGAGGCTAGGACCTTGGGTGGCTTTAAAAAGAGATTGGACAAATATATGAGTGGGAGGGGCTGGGTTTGATTTGTGTCGTGAGTACAGGAGTAAATTCTTAGGTAGTGGTGGTTTTGATAAGGACCTGCCTTGTATGGGCCAGTAGGCCTTCTGCAGTGTTCCTCCATTCTTATGTTCTTATGTTCTAATAAACTTACTTACCAGGTATAGAGGCTAAAACGTTGTGTAGTTTTAAAAATAGGCTAGATAAATATATGAGTGGGTGCGGGTGGGTGTGAGTTGGACCTGACTAGCTTGTGCTACTAGGTCAGATGCCGTGCTCCTTCCTTAAGTGAATGTAACCTGACCTGGCTGGGTCGGGGCATTGGCTTAAGCCGTTGGGAGACTTGGACCTGCCTCGCATGGGCCAGTAGGCCTGCTGTAGTGTTCCTTCTTTCTTATGTTCTTCTTATGTTCTTATTTGCCTAGTTTATTTAGGTACAGGAACAGATAAGTACAATTATCATACGTAGTGACATATTAATGCAACCACGAACAGCAAACTGCTGCTAGCCGGGAATCGAACCTGTATTATTTTAGCCCGCCTCGTGGGAAGCAAGTCAAAATGCACGACGCTCTAACCACCAGGCCATCAGTCCTACAAACATCATGTACTCAGTAGCACTGGGCATGTTCCATGATGCCAGTACATACGTGGCTGTGATAAGCTCAGAGCTAATTTCATTCCACTCTCGTTAGACACACCAGCCTTCATGAGCACTACACATATTAATGCAACCACGAACAAGTGTTTACATTAATATGCGGTTGCATTAATTAACAAACTGCGGTTAGCCGGGGATCGAATTTTGACTCGCTTCCGACGAGACGGGCTAAAATAACGCGGGTTTGACCCCCCAGCTAGCCGCAGTTTGTTAATACATAGTAACATAGACTTAAATTACTTGGATAGCCAAAGTCTTCAGGCTACATACTCAGTATAAATCTAGCAGTGAAGATTATCGACCAGTCTAAATTGTTTTAACGTCATTGATAATAAGGTAGAGATGGGATAGTCTGAAGTCAACAGCTTCCTGGTGTCTGACCAGTGACTGCATGACAACCATCACATGATAGAGAGACAACAAACTCAATAGTAGTAGTAGTAGTAGTAGTAGTAGTAGTAGTAGTAGTAGTGATAGTAGTAGTAGTAGTAGTAGTAGTAGTAGTAGTAGTAGTAGTAGTAATAGTAATAGTAATAGTAATAGTAATAGTAATAGTAATAGTAGTAGTAGTAGTAGTAGTAGTAGTAGTAGTAGTAATAGTAATAGTAGTAGTAGTAGTAGTAATAGTAATAGTAGTAGTAGTAGTAGTAGCAGTGATAGTAGTAGTAGTAGAAATAGGGGTTGTAATAGTTATAGCAGAAGTGGTGAAAATGATAAGTATCTATCTTTATTGGTGTCTTGGTATCTTTATTGTAGACGTTTCGCCCTCCAGTGGCTTCATGAAGACATTGTCTTGAGGACATCTCTCCCAGAGAGAACCCACAATAATGGATTCATTTTCGATACCTTTGATATACCTTTGAAGAGTTTCGAGAGTATCTACTCTCTGAGCCCGGCCATGGGCCAGGCTCGTCTGGTGCTTGCCTGGTCAACCAGGCTGTTGCTGCTGGAGGCCCGCTGCCCCACATATCCATCACAGCCTGGTTGATCTGGCACCTGGTGAAGATATTTGTCCAGTTTCCTCTTGAAGGCTTCTACACTGGTTCCAGCGATGTTTCGGATATCTTCTGGTAAGCTGTTGAATATTCTGGGACCCCGGATGTTAATACAGTGCTCCCGTATTGTCCCCACCGCACCCCTGCTCCTCACTGTTAGGATTTGGAAAGGATATAGGAAGGTATTGGTTTGGAAATAGGGTAGTTGATGAGTGGAACGGTCTGCCTAGTGGGGTTATTGAAGCTAAAATCTTGGGTCTACCTGGAGGGTATTCCGGGGGTCAACGCCCCCGCAGCCTGGTCCATGACCAGGCTGCGGGGGCTGGCTGCACGTAGTCCAACGTACGAACCACAGCCCGGCTGATCCGGCACTGACTTTAGGTATCTGTCCAGCTCCCTCTTGAAGACAACCAGAAGTCTACTGGTAATTCCCCTTATGGCTGGTGGGAGGTTGTTGAACAGTCTTGGGCCCCGGACACTTACTGTGTTTTCTCTTAGTGTACCAGTGACGCCCCTACTTTTCACTGGAGGTATATTGCATTGTCTGCCAAGTCTTTTGCTTTCGTAGGGAGTGATTTATGTGTGCAGATTAGGGACCAGTCCCTCCAGAATCTTCCAGGAGTAGAATACTGTAGATTATAATACATCTCTCTCGCCTGCGCTCCAGTGAATATAAGTCTAGTGCTTCCAGGCGTTCCCAGTAGTTAAGGTGTTTGATGGAACTTATACGTGCAGTAAAGGTTCTCTGTACATTCTCTAGATCTGCAATTTCACCTGCCTTGAATGGGGATGTTAATGTACAGCAGTATTCCAGCCTAGAGAGAACAAGTGATTTAAAAAGGATCATCATTGGCTTAGCATCTCTTGTCTTGAATGTTCTCATTATCCATCCTATCAGTTTGCTCGCAGATGTGATAGTGGCATTGTTGTGGTCCTTGAAGGTGAGGTCTTCAGACATTACCACTCCCAGGTCCTTCACATTACTTTTCTGCTCTATTGTGTGATTGGAGTTTGTAATATACTCAGTCCTAGCTATTATTTCCTCCAGTTTTCCATAACGGAGTAGTTGGAATTTGTCTTCATTGAACATCATATTGTTCTCTGTTGCCCATTATATCTTCTTGGAGATTTGCCGTGTCCTCAATGGATGACACTCTCATGCAGATCCTAGTATCATCTGCAAAGGATGACACAGTGCTGTGGTTTACATCTGTCTATGTCTGATATGAGAATGAGGAACAGGATAGGTGCGAGTACTGTGCCTTGTGGGACAGAGCTCTTCACTATGGCAGCATCCGATTTAATTCTGTTTACCACTACTCTTTGTGTTCGATTGGTTAGGAAGTTGAAGATCCATCTGCCTACTTTGCCAGTTATGCCTTTAGCACGCATTTTGTGTGCTATTACACCATGATCACACTTGTCAAAGGCTTTTGCATAATCTGTGTATACTACATCTGCATTCTATTTGCTTTCCAGAGCATCTAAGACCATATCATAGTGGTCTAGCAGTTGCGAGAGGCAGGAGCGACCTGCTCTGAACCCATGTTGCCCTGGGTTGTGCAATTGTTGGGAGTCCAAGTGGTTTGCAATCCTGCTTCTTAGAACTCTTTCAAAGATTTTTATGATGTGGGACGTTAAAGTTATTGGTCTATAGTTCTTAGTTATTGCTTTGCTGCCACCTTTATGGAGTGGGGCTATATCCTTGTTTCAAGTGACTGTGGAATCTCACCTGTATCTATGCTCCTTCCCCATAGCATACTTAGGGCCCGTGAGAGGGGTCTCTTGCAGTTTTTAATGAACACAGAGTTCCACGAGTCTGGGCCTGCGGCTGAGTGCATGGACATGTTGTCAATGGCTTTCTCGAAGTCTAGTGTAGTTAGGGTTACATCAGAAATTTGGCATACATTGACAGGGTTTTGAGGCTCATTCGTGAAAAAAAATATTTGGATTGTCTATCTTTAGACTGATTAGTGGCTCACTGAACACAGAGTCATATTGAGATTTCAGTATCTCACTCATTTATTTGTTGTCATCTGTGTAGGATCCGTCTTGTCTGAGCAGGGGCCCTATACTAGATGTGATTTTTACCTTGTTTTTGGCATATGAAAAGAAATATTTCGAATTTCTTTCAATTTCTCTAATAGCTTTTAGCTCCTCTTGTCTCTCCTGGATCCTGTATGAGTCTTTTAACTTTAGCTTCCTTCCGTGTTTCAGATAATCTAACATTCTTGAGGAGCTCAGTGATTTTTCGCCTTCTCCTGTAGAGGGAGCGTCTCTCTCTCTCCAGTTTACTTCTTCTCTTCTTTTTTCTTAGGAGAATATGCCTTGAACATAGGTTGGATAAATACATGAGTAAGAGGGATTGGATTTGAGTGGGACTTGCACATGAGTAAATAGATTTATCAAAGCTTATTGCTTAGGTATCATTGAAAATGGGATGAGCTAATATTCTGTTATTGGGATGGATTTGTGAAGGACTTGCCCAGTATGGGCCAATAGGCCTACTGCAGTGTTTCTCCTTTCTTATGTTGTTATGAATGGAAGGCGGGTAGAAAGCTTTTCTGTCCTTGACTTGCACATTTTGATAATACTATATGATATTTCTTAATTAGTCTAGATTTATCTGGAGTCGTTTCCCTCGTGGCCCAGTTCCAGACCAGGTCTCCTCTCCTGGACTGATCCATCAAGCTGTCGGTGCCCGCCACTCGCAGTGCAGCTGTGTGGGCTTCCAATTCCTTTATTCTCTTTCTCTCTCTCTCTCTCTCTCTCTCTCTCTCTGAAACTAAAACACATTACGTGCAGGACCTCACGTTGCCTACTCAGTCCGGCTCACCCGACACACAACACACTCACCTACCCACCATTACCCTACCCCTGCCCTCATGAATACGCCCACCCCTCCACGACTCATATCCCAGATCATCCGCCCACCTACCCCACCTGTCATCTCCCACACTCATACATCCACCCGCCCACCTCAGATCATCCACCAGCTCATTCTTTCCCAACCCCTAACCTCTTACATCCTCTACCCCACAGCCTCGCCCATATCTACCCGCCACAACCTCCCTCTACCCACAACTTCGCTCCACCCTCACATCTGCCACCCACCCGGACGACAGCCCGCCCACCCATACACCCACAAGTCATCATCAACTGCCCCTACCACCCAGTAAGTGCAAAGCTATGAAGTTTAGGAAAGGGCAAAGAAGACCACAAGCAGAGTACAGACTCGGGAGGGGCGGGGATGCCAAAGGTTGCAACCCTCACTCAAGGACCTTGGGGAGGCGCACATCAACCAAATAACTGCTGCAGCAGAAGCGCGCCTCGCACAGACTATCTTTCAGACATCTAAGTAAGGAGACATTCACAGCGCTGTATACTATGTATGTCAGGCCAATCCTGGAGTATGCAGCACCAGTATGGAACCCATACCTGGTCAAACATGGCAAGAAATTAGAGAGAATGCGAGGTTTGCAACGAGACTAGTCCCGGAACTAAGAGGTGTGTACTATGGGGACTGACGGTCTCATTACCTCATCTTCGACTATTTGCTGTATATATTTATATTGCGTCCATGTATTGTACTGATAAAGCCACTGGAGGGCGAAACGTCAACAAGTAAAGATACCCAGATGTGTCTGATTCTTCATCTTATTGGTAGTGTGTACCAGTGAGCGAAGACAGATGAGTATACCACCCCACACGAATACCACCACCCCACCAACCCTCCCCTTTATCACCCCACCCACACGAATACCACCACCCCACCAACCCTCCCCTTTATCACCCCACCAACATGAATACCACTACCCCACCAACCCTCCCCTTTATCACCCCACCCACACGAATAGCACCACCTCACCCTCCCTCCCCTTCATCACCCCACCCACACGAATAGCACCACCTCACCCACCCTCCCCTTTATCACCCCACCCTCCCTCCCTTTATCATCCCACCCTCCCTCCCCTTTATCACCCTCCCTCCCCTTTATCACAACACCCTCCCTCCCTTTATCACCCCACCCTCCATCCCCTTTATCACCCCACCCTCCCTCTCCTTTATCACCCCACCCACATGAATACCACTACCCCACCCTTCCTCCCGTTTATCACCCCACCCACATGAATATCACTACACCACCCTCCCTTCCCTTTATCACCCCACCCTCCCTCCCCTTTATCACCCCACCCTCCCTCCCTTTATCACCCCACCCTCCATCCCACCTCTCTTTATCACCCCACCCATGAATCCCTCCATTCCTCGTTATCACCCCACCCACATGAATACACTACCCACCCTCCTTCCTATCACCCACCCTTCCTTATCCCACCTCCCTTATCACACCCCCCATCCCTTATCACCACTCTTATCACACCTGAACCACCACCCTCCCTTATCCCTCCTGTATCACCCCACCCTCCCTCCCCTTTATCACCCCACCCTCCCTCCCTTTATCACCCCACCCTCCATCCCTTTATCACCCCACCCTCCCTCCCTTTATCACCCCACCCTCCCTCCCCTTTATCACCCCACCCACATGAATTCCACTACAACACCCTCCCTCCCTTTATCACCCCACCCACATGAATACCACTACCCCACCTTCCCTCCCTTTATCACCCCACCCACATGAATACCACTACCCCACCTTCCCTCCCTTTATCACCCCACCCACATGAATACCACTACCCCACCTTCCCTCCCTTTATCACCCCACCCACATGAATACCACTACCCCACCTTCCCTCCCTTTATCACCCCACCCACATGAATACCACTACCCCACCTTCCCTCCCCTTTATCACCCCACCCACACAGTTGAACACTACACCCCACGCACCTCTCTCGAAAAAACATCTCATCTAGTGTTACACCTCCACACACCACACACCACCACAAACACCACACCACACACAACACCACACACACACCACACACACTACCACACCACACATCCACACTACCACCCACACCACCACACACCACCACACACCACCACACACACACTACACACACCACCACACACACACCACACACACCACCACACCACACATCCACACTACCACCCACACCACCACACACACCACCACACACACCACCACACACACACCACACACACCACCACACCACACATCCACACTACCACCCACACCACCACACACACACTACACACACCACCACACACACACCACACACACCACCACACCACACATCCACACTACCACCCACACCACCACACACACCACACATTCACCACCACCCACACCACCACACACACCACACATTCACCACCACCCACACCACCACACACACCACACATTCACCACCACCCACACCACCACATCATCCACCCCATCTGATCAACTATCATCCCTTAATCAATCACAGGATACCTACCCACTCCATGACCCTCCCCGATCCCCCACTACAAACCCACCAGCCTACACCAGGACTCCTGAGACCACTCGGGGAGAAACGTTCTCTTTAATAAGTATTCTGAACTGTACACAGATGTCCTCTGTCACCCTCTGTCAGTATCCCCAGACCACATACAACCTCTAGCTTACACACTCAAGGCTTTTGTTCCTACTTCCCACAGTGTAACTATCACAGTGGGTAGTGTAGTAACACTCTGCTGGTGTTCCCACAATGCAATTATCACACAGAACACAAGGAGCAACACTGTAGCAGGCTCTCTGGCTAGTAGGCTTCTTCAGTGGAGTACAGGAAAGATGGTAGAAGCAGTAGAGATGTGAAGACGATGTAATCAGACCATCAACCTTGAAGACGTAGTTTTGAGGTGGTCAGTCCCTCAGCCTGGATAAGAGTATTGTTCCATAGTCTGGAACATTTCTGAAGTTGAAGCGACAGTATGGAGACATACTCTCACGTCTCTACTGCTCCTGCCAAGATCCCTAACGCCCCATCTATGCTATAGATCACATTCTCAGACATCTCCATGGCTGCCTAAGCTCTCTCTGACGGTCTGGCCATCTCATATTACCACATTCACCCAAGCCATATAGAACCAGAACGTTTCACACACATCTCCCACTGCTGGACCTGCTACTCCTATAATCACACCACCAAGGACTGCCCCATCAAGGATAAGAAGCAGATGAATGGTTCAGAGAACCGACGAGTTGATAAATTAGACACATGTGCAACACTTGGGTATCTTTATTGAGGAAACGTTTCGCCACACAGTGGCTTCATCAGTCCAGACAAAGGAGAATCGTGAAGAACAGGAGTTTGAGGTAATCAGTCCCTCGGCCTGGAGTCGATGTGCTAGGAAGCAGCTTATATACCGTAGGCAGGAGAGGTGCAGCAGTCGTAGGTGGTGTCACAGTTGTCCAATGTGGAAGTAGGTCGTGCCCAAGGGTTAGGCAAGTGAAGAATTCCTTGCACCTCTCCTGCCTACGGTATATAAGCTTCTCCTTCGCGCATATGCTGTATTCTTTTCAAGATTGATGGACTGACTACATCGACTCAAGGTTGAGGGACTGACCACCTCAAACTCATCCTGTTCTTCACGATTCTCCTTTGTATAGACTGATGAAGCCACTGTGTGGCGAAACGTTTCATCAATAAAGATACCCAAGTGTCGCATATGTGTCTAATTTATCAAGGATAAGAAGTTTTGTTCAAACCGTGGGAATGATGGACACGAATTCGGCTGCAACATGTCTTAACTGCAAGGGTAATCATCATACCCTCGCAGCTAAGTGCCCACTCAGGAAAGAAATCATATTGAAGAAAACTAAAGAAGAGCTAAAGAACACCTCCAATTCACCGACTAACGCAGCAATAACCAATCTAGAAGGCGACACCACCAAGATTCTACATGCCAATCTACAGACACCTTCGCCCAGCAACTCCCTCTCTCCACTCCCCGACGGTGCTCCCTCCCAGTAATCATCTTCTGTCTTGACTGATCCCAGTAATCATCCCTCGCTCTTCTGTCTTGACTACTGATCCCAGCAAACATCCCTCTCTCTTCTGTCTTGACTACTGATCCCAGCAAACATCCCTCGTTCTTCTGTCTTGACTACTGATCCCAGTAATCATCCCTCGCTCTTCTGTCTTGACTACTGATCCCAGTAATCATCCCTCTCTCTTCTGTCTTGACTACTGATCCCAGTAATCATCCCTCGCTCTTCTGTCTTGACTACTGATCCCAGCAAACATCCCTCGCTTTTCTGTCTTGACTACTGATCCCAGTAATCATCCCTCGCTCTTCTGTCTTGACTACTGATCCCAGTAATCATCCCTCTGCCCCTAATGCCATGGCATGTCAGTGGCTCTCCTTGCACTCAATTTACATTGTAACAACCGATACCTATGTAATCTGCAATCTGCAACGAAATAAAACTTTACTTTACTTTACTTTACTCTCTCTTCTGTCTTGACTTCTGATCCCAGGAATCATCCCTCGCTCTTCTGTCTTGACTACTGATCCCAGTAATCATCCCTCTCTCTTCTGTCTTGACTACTGATCCCAGTAATCATCCCTCGCTCTTGGTGTAAATTGCTATCTAGACAGATACTGCAAGGAACTTGCAATCCCATTCATTGACAACTGGGACAACTTTTATGGCAAACATGATATGTATGCAAGGGATGGGGTACATCTCTCTGGGACAGGGGTGGAAGCACTTGCCAACTCGATTGAGAGGGCCATTGCTGACATGCCTAGGATTTTAAACTGATAGAGGATAGAGGTATGGGTGTATGTGGGAAACAGTCAGTTTGCAACACTAGAGCTGAAAACAGTAAATTTATAAAAGAAATTCATCATAAATTTACAAATAAAGACAATGGATCAGGTCAGCAAACAAAGGGAGATAGCAGAGGGAAACAAGAGACTAGCTCCCTTAAGGTTTACTATACTAATAGCAGGAGTGTAAGAAATAAGATAGATGAGTTAAGATTATTTGCAAGTGCAGGAAACATAGATATTATTGCTATAACAGAGACCTGGCTCAATCTGAAAGATAGAGAGTTGCCTTCTGAATGTCACATACAAGGCTATAAATTATTCCACACTGATAGGGTCAACAGGAAGGGTGGTGGAGTAGCGATGTATGTCAGAGACAATTTAAACTGTTGTGTTAGACAAGATATAAAATTAGAAGCGTCAGCCACTGAATCTGTTTGGTTACAGCTTCTTGAGGGCCGTGTAAAACTTATTTTGGGTGTGATTTACAGGCCCCCAAATCTTGATAGGGAGTGCAGTAAACTTCTATGGGATGAAATTCGTAAGGCATCTACATATGAAAATGCTGTGCTGATGGGAGATTTCAACTTTAGACAAATTGACTGGAGCAATTTGACAGGAAATTTAGAGTCAAGTGACTTTCTTGATACGATTCAGGATTGTTTTTTGAAACAGTTGGTGACAGAACCAACTAGAGGAAATAACCTGCTAGACTTGGTTCTTGCCAGCAGGGAATCGCTAATTAATAATCTTGAGGTTAATGATGAGCTTGGGGAAAGTGATCACAAATCACTCAGTTTTAATATATCATGGAATTACCCTAATAATGACAATCAAGTCTCTGTCCCTGACTTCCGCCTGGCTGATTTCATAGGACTGAAAAATTACCTGGGTGGGCTGAACTGGAATGACCTGACAGTGGGTCAGGTAGGTGGTGATTGCCAATATGACGTTTTCCAGAGAATAGTTCTAGCTGCTCAGACAACTTATGTTCCTAATAGGGAAATCAGATCAAACAAAAATGATCCTAAATGGATGAACAATAGATTAAAACATCTCATTGGTCAAAAGAGAGGCATATATAGGCGAATCAAAAGAGGTGAGGGGCAATTAAGTAATCAATTTATTCAGTTAAAGAGAGAAATAAAAAAGGGAATAAGAAAAGCAAAAAGAGACTATGAGGTTAAAGGAAATGTGTAGAATTTTTAACACTTACTTCCTCTCAGTTTTTACACAGGAAGATACTAGCGATATTCCAGAAATAATAAATTATGTAGACCAGGACGATAGTAAACTATGCACGATCAGGGTCACAAGTGACATGGTCCTTAGACAAATAGATAAATTAAAACCTAACAAATCCCCAGGCCCTGATGAACTGTATGCAAGGGTTCTAAAGGAATGTAAAGAGGAGCTTAGCAAACCTATGGCTAATCTTTTCAACATATCACTGCAAACTGGCATGGTGCCAGATAAGTGGAAAATTGCAAATGTAATACCTATTTTCAAAGCAGGAGACAGGTCCTTAGCTTCGAACTATAGACCAATAAGCCTAACCTCCATAGTGGGAAAATTTATGGAATCAATAATTGCCGAGGCAATTCGCAGCCATCTTGAAAAGCATAAATTAATCAACGAATCTCAGCACGGTTTTACAAAAGGGCATTCCTGCCTTACAAATTTAATAACTTTTTTCACTAAGGTATTTGAGCAGGTAGATCATGGTAATGAATATGATATTGTGTATATGGACTTCAGTAAGGCTTTTGATAGAGTCCCACATCAGAGACTATTGAGTAAAATTAAGGCACACGGAATAGGAGGAGAAGTTTTTTCCTGGATAGAGGCATGATTGACAAATAGGCAGCAGAGAGTTTGCATAAATGGGGAGAAATCAGAGTGGGGAAGCGTCACAAGTGGTGTTCCACAGGGGTCAGTATTGGGCCCCTTGTTGTTCACAATCTACATAAACGACATAGATGAGGGAATAAATAGCGACATAAGCAAGTTTGCCGATGACACCAAAATAGGCCGTCCAATTCATTCAAATGAGGACATTAGAGCACTCCAGGAAGATTTGAATAGACTGATGCAGTGGTCGGAGAAGTTGCAGATGCACTTTAATATAGATAAATGCAAAGTTCTAAATATTGGACAGGACAATAACCATGCCACATATAAACTAAATAATGTAGATCTTAATACTACTGATTGCGAAAAGGATTTAGGAGTTCTGGTTAGCAGTAATCTAAAACCAAGACAGCAGTGCATAAGTGTTCGCAATAAAGCGAACAGAATCCTTGGCTTCATATCAAGAAGCATAAATAATAGGAGTCCTCAGGTTGTTCTTCAACTCTATATATCCTTGGTTAGGCCTCATCTAGATTATGCTGCACAGTTTTGGTCACCGTATTACAGAATGGATATAAATGCTCTGGAAAACGTACAAAGGAGGATGACTAAGTTGATTCCATGTATCAGAAATCTTCCCTATGAGGATAGACTGAGGGCCCTGAATCTGCACTCTCTAGAAAGGCGTAGAATTAGGGGGGATATGATTGAGGTATATAAATGGAAAACAGGAATAAATAAAGGGGATGTAAATAGCGTGCTAAAAATATCTTGTATTGACAGGACTCGAAGCAATGGCTTTAAGTTGGATAAATTCAGATTCAGAAGGGATATAGGAAAGCATTGGTTTGGTAATAGAGTTGTCAATGAGTGGAACAAACTCCCGAGTACAGTTATAGAGGCTAAAACGTTGTGTAGTTTTAAAAATAGGCTAGATAAATATATGAGTGGGTGCGGGTGGGTGTGAGTTGTACCTGACTAGTTTGTGCTACTAGGTCAGATGCCGTGCTCCTTCCTTAAGTGAATGTAACCTGACCTGGCTGGGTCAGGGCATTGGCTTAAGCCGGCGGGAGACTTGGACCTGCCTCGCATGGGCCAGTAGGCCTGCTGCAGTGTTCCTTCTTTCTTATGTTCTTATGTTCTTCTGTCTAGACTACTGATCCCAGCAAACATCCCTCGCTCTTCTGTCTTGACTACTGATCCCAGTAATCATCCCTCGCTCTTCTGTCTTGACTTCTGATCCCAGTAATCATCCCTCTCTCTTCTGTCTTGACTTCTGATCCCAGGAATCATCCCTCGCTCTTCTGTCTTGACTACTGATCCCAGCAAACATCCCTCGCTCTTCTGTCTTGACTACTGATCCCAGTAAACATCCCTCGCCCTTCTGTCTTGACTTCTGATCCCAGTAATCATCCCTCGCTCTTCTGTCTTGACTACTGATCCCAGTAATCATCCCTCTCTCTTCTGTCTTGACTACTGATCCCAGTAATCATCCTTCGCTCTTCTGTCTTGACTACTGATCCCAGCAAACATCCCTCGCTTTTCTGTCTTGACTACTGATCCCAGTAATCATCCCTCGCTCTTCTGTCTTGACTACTGATCCCAGTAATCATCCCTCGCTCTTCTGTCTTGACTACTGATCCCAGTAAACATCCCTCGCTCTTCTGTCTTGACTACTGATCCCAGTAAACATCCCTCGCCCTTCTGTCTTGACTTCTGATCCCAGTAAACATCCCTCGCTCTTCTGTCTTGACTACTGATCCCAGTAAACATCCCTCGCTCTTCTGTCTTGACTACTGATCCCAGTAATCATCCCTCTCTCTTCTGTCTTGACTACTGATCCCAGTAAACATCCCTCGTTCTTCTGTCTTGACTACTGATCCCAGTAAACATCCCTCGCTCTTCTGTCTTGACTACTGATCCCAGTAATCATCCCTCTCTCTTCTGTCTTGACTTCTGATCCCAGTAATCATCCCTCTCTCTTCTGTCTTGACTACTGATCCCAGTAATCATCCCTCGCTCTTCTGATCCTCTGTTTTCTCTCCTCCCGACTTCTTATGCATTTTCTATCACATTTGGGTGAAAGTATTCATTTCTATCAAGTTCGTTCCATCTAGCTCGTCGTTCCATTGTTTCATCTTAACAATGGTCCTGACATCTCAAGAATGGTTCTGACATCTCACGAATGGTTCTGACATCTCAAGAATGGTTCTGACATCTCAAGAATGGTTCTGACATCTCAAGAATGGTTCTGACATCTCAAGAATGGTTCTGACATCTCAAGAATGGTTCTGACATCATGTTTTCCTGTACTCTGACTTCTTTATTCTTTGAAAGGTGGTTGAGCTCGTGCATGTTGTGATTGTTTCTTTGAGGTTATATAAGGTTTGTCAGGAAACAGGACGTTTCTTGAGGCGGATCTTAGTCACGTGATGACCCACCACTGGAGCTTCTGGTCACCTGACCGAGGCCTTCCGCTGGCTTACTTAGAGTGTTCTTATATTACTGTTTTCTAGGCTGCTACGCCAGTGGAACGTATTATTATGTCTCCCAACACCAACAAGTGCAACTAATGCGACATTTTATTGTGGCAACGTTTCGCTCTCCAGGAGCTTTGTCAAGCCGTACAGAAACGCATAAGTGTTGGCAATAAAGCGAACAGAATCCTTGGCTTCATATCAAGAAGCATAAATAATAGGAGTCCTCAGGTTGTTCTTCAACTCTATATATCCTTGGTTAGGCCTCATCTAGATTATGCTGCACAGTTTTGGTCACCGTATTACAGAATGGATATAAATGCTCTGGAAAACGTACAAAGGAGGATGACTAAGTTGATTCCATGTATCAGAAATCTTCCCTATGAGGATAGACTGAGGGCCCTGAATCTGCACTCTCTAGAAAGGCGTAGAATTAGGGGGGATATGATTGAGGTGTATAAATGGAAAACAGGAATAAATAAAGGGGATGTAAATAGCGTGCTAAAAATATCTTGTATTGACAGGACTCGCAGCAATGGCTTTAAGTTGGATAAATTCAGATTCAGGAGGGATATAGGAAAGCATTGGTTTGGTAATAGAGTTGTCGATGAGTGGAACAAACTCCCGAGTACAGTTATAGAGGCTAAAACGTTGTGTAGTTTTAAAAATAGGCTAGATAAATATATGAGTGGGTGCGGGTGGGTGTGAGTGGGACCTGACTAGTTTGTGCTACTAGGTCAGATGCCGTGCTCCTTCCTTAAGTGATTGTAACCTGACCTGGCTGGGTCGGGGCATTGGCTTAAGCCGGTGGGAGACTTGGACCTGCCTCGCATGGGCCAGTAGGCCTGCTGCAGTGTTCCTTCTTTCTTATGTTCTTATGTTCTTATTACTAATTCAACGATTATCATCTTCCTGAGGTACTGTCTCCTTGGGTAGCTCTGGGAAAAAGCTGGACAAATACATGGGTGGAAATGGTTGGTTTTAAGAAAGAGCTGCCTAGTATGGGCCAGTAGACCTGCTGCAGTGCTCCTCCAGTGACTAGCGCGTCAGTCTGGAGTTTTGAAACTCTATGATCGCGGGTTCTAACCCCACCCGTAGTATGGTTTTTCCCTCTGTGTTTGTGGGCGCCTGTGTGGGTTCCCACTCTTCTAGTGTATTTGGCCGTGGTTTCCTACCACCAGCTTCCTACCTCCTGGGAATGATGGTATTGTTGTGGTTTGTTTGGTTTAGTCTGGTAGGTATCACCAGACTAAATAAACACAGATGCAGCATAATGTGATCCTGCTGCCCTTCTACCTGACTGAAGGAGTCTACTGTGTGGGCGAAACGTTTCAACAATAAAGATACCCAACTGTTGCACATGTGTCTTAATCATCAATTTGTCGGTATTTGATACCACTTTCAACTAGTTTCGCCCACTGTGTGGGCGAAACGTAGAACCTGAAGGTGAGAATAAGAACCTGAAAATGAGAATAAGAACCTGAAGATGAGAATAAGAACCTGAAGGTGAGAATAAGAACCTGAAGATGAGAATAAGAACCTGAAGATGAGAATAAGAACCTGAAGATGACAATAAGAACCTGAAGGTGACAATAAGAACCTGAAGGTGACAATAAGAACCTGAAGGTGAGAATAAGAACCTGAAGATGACAATAAGAACCTGAAGATGAGAATAAGAACCTGAAGATGAGAATAAGAACCTGAAGATGAGAATAAGAACCTGAAGGTGACAATAAGAACCTGAAGGTGAGAATAAGAACCTGAAGATGCCAATAAGAACCTGAAGATGAGAATAAGAACCTGAAGATGACAATAAGAACCTGAAGATGAGAATAAGATCCTGAAGATGAGAATAAGAACCTGAAGATGACAATAAGAACCTGAAGATGACAATAAGAACCTGAAGATGAGAATATGAACCTGAAGATGATAATAAGAACCTGAAGATGAGAATAAGAACCTGAAGATGAGAATAAGATCCTGAAGATGATAATAAGAACCTGAAGATGACAATAAGAACCTGAAGATGAGAATAAGAACCTGAAGATGATAATAAGAACCTGAAGATGAGAATAAGAACCTGAAGATGAGAATAAGATCCTGAAGATGATAATAAGAACCTGAAGATGAGAATAAGAACCATTACAGCTGTGCTTATTTTACTGATTAGCTTATTATCATTTATTGCCCAAGAATATTAAGACGAATTAAGATGAGCTAAGTTCATTTAAGATTAATTAGAACGGATTAAGATGTGTAGAGGAAATATGAGCAGGTTGTAGCGTGTGTTTGTTTGTTGTGTGTTGTATGTGTTTGTTGTATGTGTTTGTTTGTTGTGTGTTTGTTTTTTGTGTGTGTTTGTTTGTTGTGTGTGTTTGTTTGTTGTGTGTGTTTGTTTGTTTGTTGTGTGTGTTTGATTGTTGTGTGCTGTGTGTGTGTTTGTTTGTTGTGTGTGTGTGTGTGTTTGCTGTGTGAGTGTGTGTGTGTTTGTTTGTTGTGTGTGTGTGTGTGTGTTTGCTGTGTGAGTGTGTGTGTGTTTGTTTGTTGTGTGTGTGTGTGTGTTTGCTGTGTGTGTGTGTGAGTGTGTGTGTGTGTGTGTGTGTGTGTGTTTGCTGTGTGAGTGTGTGTGAGTGTGTGTGTGTGTGTGTGTGTGTTTGCTGTGTGAGTGTGTGTGAGTGTGTGTGTGTGTGTGTGTGTGTGTGTGTGTGTGTGTGTGTGTGTGTGTGTGTGTGTGTGTGTGTGTGTGTGTGTGTGTGTGTGTGTGTGTGTGTGTGTGTGTGTGTGTGTGCTGAGCGGCTGCATAGAAAAGTTGAAATTGCTGTAGAAAGTTCCGCAACAGGTGCAGCATAAAGTGCAGCAGTAGGACAAAGGTCAGCAGGTGGCAGGTCAGCAGTAGCATCGGGGTACAAAGGCATGGTGCAGCAGAAAGGGTAGCATAAGGCAGGTGCAGCAGCAGGTACAAAGGCAGTACACAGGTCAAGGCATCAGCAGCAAGATAAGCAGTACAAAGCAGTCAGCGGGTAAAAGGTAGCAGCAGCAGGGTACAAAGGCAGTAGGGTAGCAGCAGCAGGGTACAAAGGCAGGTGCAGCAGCAGGTACAAAGGCAGGTCAGCAGCAGGCAAAGGGTCAGGGCAGCAGCAAGGCAAGCAGTGCAGCAGCAGGACAGGCGTCACAGGCAGGCAAAGGCAGAGTGCAGCAGCAGGTACAAAGGCAGTGCAGCAGCAGGTCGCAGGTCAGCAGAGCAGCAGGTGCAGCAGCAGGACAAGGCGGTAGCAAAGGCATGCAGCAGGTACAAAGGCAGGTGCAGCAGCAGGTACAAAGGCAAGGTACAGCAAGCAGAGTACAAAGGCAGGTGCAGCAGCAGGTACAAGCAGTGGCAGCAGCAGGTGCAGCAGCAGGACAAAGGCAGGCAGCAGCAGGTACAAAGGCAGGTGCAGCAGCAGGTACAAAGGCAGGTGCAGCAGCAGGTACAAAGGCAGGTGCAGCAGCAGGTACAGAAGGCAGGGTGCAGCAGCAGGTACAAAGGCAGGTGCAGCAGCAGGTACAAAGGCAGGTGCAGCAGCAGGTACAAAGGCAGGTGCAGCAGCAGGTACAAAGGCAGGTGCAGCAGCAGGTACAAAGGCAGGTGCAGCAGCAGGTACAAAGGCAGGTGCAGCAGCAGGTACAAAGGCAGGTGCAGCAGCAGGTACAAAGGCAGGTACAGCAGCAGGTACAAAGGCAGGTGCAGCAGCAGGTACAAACAGGACAAGGTAAGCAGCAGCAGGTACAAAGGCAGGTGCAGCAGCAGGTACAAAGGCAGGTGCAGCAGCAGGTACAAAGGCAGGTGCAGCAGCAGGTACAAAGGCAGGTGCAGCAGCAGGTACAAAGGCAGGTGCAGCAGCAGGTACAAAGGCAGGTGCAGCAGCAGGTACAGGAGTGCAGCAGCAGGCAAGTGCAGCAGCAGGTACAAAGGCAGGTGCAGCAGCAGGTACAAAGGCAGGTGCAGCAGCAGGTACAAAGGCAGGTGCAGCAGCAGGTGTTGAATGTTTTTCCTCATACTTCATGATCAACCATTTCCGTCCCTTTAAACACCGCCCCCAACACCCACCCAAACCCCACCCCAACCCCACCCTCTCATAACCTTACTACAACCTACACAACCTCTCACACTCACCTGCTGCTACGATTCTAGAAGCAGCTGTGCTCTCCGCTTGCTTGACTTGCTGAGAGTAGGCCTACTCGGTTTAAAAAAGGCCTAATTGTAGCGGTGGAGGAGACAGGTTCAAGAGAAGGCACCTGCTCTCCCGTCACCTGCTGGGCCCAGGGTCACCTTCTGGGCCCGGGTCACCTGCTGGGTCCAGGGTCACCCACCACCTGCCTCCTGCCCACCCCCGGCTTCCCCACCCCCGCCCACCGCCCCGCAGCCCACATTAACAGCTACCCACCCACTGACCACTTATCTATCCTCCCCTGTCCGCCTATCCATCCCTCTCTGTCTACCTTTCTCACCTCGCTGACCAACTTTCCTTCCTCTAACCGTCTATCCCTCCCACCGACAGCCTATCCCTCCCACCGACAGCCTATCCCTCCCACCGTCAGTCTATCCCTCCCACCGTCAGTCTATCCCTCCCACCGACAGCCTATCCCTCCCACCGTCAGCCTATCCCTCCCACCGACAGCCTATCCCTCCCACCGTCGTCTATCCCTACCACCGACAGCCTATCCCTCCCTCCGACAGCCAACCATCCCACCGACAGCCAACCCTCCCACCGACAGCCTATCCCTCCCCCGACAGCCTATCACCTCCCACCCTCAGTCTATCCCTCCCACCGTCAGTCCTATCCCTCCCACCGACAGCCTATCCCTCCCACCGTCAGCCTATCCCTCCCACCGACAGCCTATCCCTCCCACCGTCAGTCTATCCCTACCACCGACAGCCTATCCCTCCCTCCGACAGCCAACCATCCCACCGACAGCCAACCCTCCCACCGACAGCCAACCCTCCCACCGACAGCCAACCCTCCCACAGACAGCCTGTCCCTCCCACCGACAGCCTATTTCTTCCACAGTCAGTCTATCCCTCCCACCGACAGCCTATCCTTCCCTCTCAAAGCCTGTCCTTCCCACTGAAAGACTATCCCTCCTACTGACAGCCTATCCCTCCCATTTACAACTTATCTCTCCCAATCGCAGCCTATCTCTTCCACTGACAACCTATCCCTCCCTAATGATAGCCTATTTATTCTACTGATAATCTATCCATCCTCCTGACAGCCTATCCATCCTAACGACAGCCTGTCCATCCTACTGACAGCCTATCCATCCTACTGACAGCCTATCCATCCCGCTAACCACTTATCCTGTTTATTGAATCCTCCGCCTCTTACTTCTCTTCCGTCTTAAGCAAGAATTCCCACTCCACACTTGAGGTTCCCACTCCACACTTGAGGTTCCCACTCCACACTTGAGGTTCCCACTCCACACTTGAGGTTCCCACTCCACACTTGAGGTTCCCACTCCACACTTGAGGTTCCCACTCCACACTTGAGGTTCCCACTCCACACTTGAGGTTCCCACTCCACACTTGAGGTTCCCACTCCACACTTGAGGTTCCCACTCTACAATTGAAGTGTGTACTCACCTATTTGTACTCACCTATTTGTGGTTGCAGGGGTCGATTCATAGCTCCTGGCCCCGCCTCTTCACTGATTGCTACTAGGTCCTCTCTCTCCCTGCTCCATGAGCTTTATCAAACCTAGTCTTAAAACTATGTATGGTTCCTGCCTCCACTATGTCGCTTTCTAAGCTATTCCACTTCCTGACAACTCTATGACTGAAGAAATACTTCCTAACATCCCTTTGACTCATAGGAGTCTTCAACTTCCAATTGTGACCCCTTGTTTCTGTGTCCCCTCTCTGGAACATCTTGTCTCTGTCCACCTTATCTATTCCTCGCAGTATTTTATATGTCGTTATCATGTCTCCCCTAACCCTCCTGTCCTCTAGTGTCGTCAGGCCGATTTCCCTTAACCTTTCTTCGTAGGACAATCCCCTTAGCTCTGGGACTAGTCTTGTTGCAAACCTTTGCACTTTCTCTAATTTCTTGACGTGCTTGACCAGGTGTGGGTTCCAGACTGGTGCTGCATACTCCAGTATGGGCCTGACGTATATGGTGTACAGAGTCTTGAACGATTCCTTAGTGAGGTATTGGAACGCTATTCTTAGGTTTGCCAGCCGCCCGTATGCTGCAGCATACGGAAAACTGGAAAACGTACAAAGGAGGATGACTAAGTTGATTCCATGCATCAGAAATCTTCCCTATGAGGATAGACTGAGGGCCCTGAATCTGCACTCTCTAGAAAGGCGTAGAATTAGGGGGGATATGATTGAGGTGTATAAATGGAAAACAGGAATAAATAAAGGTGATGTAAATAGCGTGCTAAAAATATCTAGTATTGACAGGACTCGCAGCAATTTCTCCACCTGACCCAGCATTCTCCACCTGACTATACCCTATATATATTCATGTTACTCATTTTCCAGGTAGATCTGTCTGTGACTCGATAAAGCCCACTGCGTGGGCGAAACGTTGTCAATAAAGGATCACATTATACTGCTTATGTGTTTATATTTCCATTGTGTCGGTATTTTATACCATTTATTTCCAAGTTGGATAAATTCAGATTCAGGAAGGATATAGGAAAGCATTGGTTTGGTAATAGAGTTGTGGATGAGTGGAACAAACTCCCGAGTACAGTTATAGAGGCTAAAACGTTGTGTAGTTTTAAAAATAGGCTAGATAAATATATGAGTGGGTGCGGGTGGGTGTGAGTTGTACCTGACTAGTTTGTGCTACTAGGTCAGATGCCGTGCTCCTTCCTTAAGTGAATGTAACCTGACCTGGCTGGGTCGGGGCATTGGCTTAAGCCGGTTTGGAGACTTGGACCTGCCTTGCATGGGCCAGTAGGCCTGCTGCAGTGTTGCTTCTTTCTTATGTTCTTATGCCAGCACGGCATAGCAGTCTTGTTCAGTAAGCCAGCACGGCATAGCAGTCTTGTTCAATAGTCCCCCAGGTCACGGTGGCTACTAGTCTGAAAGTCACGCACGACTGTCCTACCCTCACTGCACCACTGGATCTGAAAATAAACCTGAGCTTGTAGATGAATGGTTCAGGTAACCGACACGTTATAAAGTAGACACATATGCAACACTTGGGTATCTTTATTGAGGAAATGTTTCGCCACACAGTGGCTTCATCAGTCCATACAAAGGAGAAAGGTGTAAGGAGAGCAGGAGTTTGAGGTAATCAGTCCCTCGGCCTGGAGTCGATGTGTTCAGTCCATCAAACTTGTAGAAAGTACAGCACATGGGCATAGAAGTGGCTTATTCAAAATACGTGACACTCGATTTCTCAGTTTTTTCTGTTTCTAAAAATCCTAAAATGTTGGGTTAATTCTGAATTCAGATTCGAAATCAGCATCCACGAATTAGTTTAAATCAGCATCCACGAATTAGTTTAAATTACATCCTCATACTTCAGCTGTAAATATGTTGGTGTCCAGGCTTATGAGGGAGACAAAAACATGAGGCTAACATATCCTCATCACTCTGCAACATCAGCAGTCTACTTTGCAACATCAACACTCATACAACATTCTTAAAAAGAGAAGACAATATTTGCATTATTAACCCAGAGGGTTAGTACACCAGGTTAACCCAGGGGAGCCAAGCAGTGAGGGTTAGTACACCAGGTTAACCCAGGGGAGCCAAACAGTGAGGGTTAGTACACCAGGTTAACCCAGGGGAGCCAAACAGTGAGAGTTATTACACCAGGTTAACCCAGGGGAGCCAAACAGTGAGGGTTAGTACACCAGGTTAACCCAGGGGAGCCAAACAGTGAGAGTTAGTACACCAGGTTAACCCAGGGGAGCCAAACAGTGAGGGTTAGTACACCAGGTTAACCCAGGGGAGCCAAACAGTGAGGGTTAGTATACCAGGTTAACCCAGGGAAGCCAAACAGTGAGGGTTAGTGCACCAGGTTAACCCAGGGGAGCCAAACAGTGAGGGTTAGTATACCAGGTTAACCCAGGGGAGCCAAGCAGAGAGGGTTAGTAAGCCAGGTTAACCCAGGGAAGCCAAGCAGTGAAGGTTAGTAAGTCATGTTAACCCAGGGAAGCCAAATAGTGAGGGTTAGTGTACCAGGTTAACCCAGGGGAGCCAAGCAGTGAGGATTAGTATACCAGGTTAACCCAGGGAAGCCAAGCAGTGAGGGTTAGTATACCATGTTAACTCAGGGGAGCAAAGCAGTGAGGATTAGTAAGCCAGGTTAACCCAGGAGAGCCAAACAGTGAGGGTTAATAAGCCAGATTAACCCAGGGGAGCCAAGCAGTGAGGGTTAGTATACCAGGTTAACCCAGGGGAGCCAAGCAGTGAGGGTTAGTATACCAGGTTAACCCAGGGAAGCCAAGCAGAGAGGGTTAGTATGCCATGTTAACCCAGGGGAGCAAAGCAGTGAGGATTAGTAAGCCAGGTTAACCCAGGAGAGCCAAACAGTGAGGGTTAATAAGCCAGATTAACCCAGGGGAGCCAAGCAGTGAGGGTTAGTATACCAGGTTAACCCAGGAGAGCCAAGCAGTGAGGGTTATTATACCAGGTTAACCCAGGAGAGCCAAGCAGTGAGGGTTAATAAGCCAGGTTAACCCAGAGGAGCCAAGCAGTGAGGGTTAGTATACCCGGTTAACCCAGGAGAGCCAAGCAGTGAGGGTTAATAAGCCAGGTTAACCCAAGGGAGCCAAGCAGTGAGGGTTAGTATACCAGGTTAACCCAGGGGAGCCAAGCAGTGAGGGTTAGTAAGCCAGGTTAACCCAGGGAAGCCAAGCAGTGAGGGTTAATATACCAAGTTAACCCAGGAAAGCCAAGCAGTGTGATCCTGAGCCTCTTGCCCAGAGTGCGACCCACAACAGTCTGCTAACACCCAGGAACCTACTTACTGCTAGGTGAGCAGGGACAACAGGTGTAATAAAAGAAGTCCCATGTACCCACCCGCCACAGAATCAAACCCGGATTCTAAAGTTGTCAGCTGAAAGCAATCCTTCGTGATGGAATTTGAGGGGGAAACCATCTACGCACCATGAGACCTGGTCTCACACCGGGCCGCGGGGGCGTTCACCCCCGAAACCCTCTCCAGGTAAACTCCAGGTAAACGTGATGGGGGTGCTAGGTAAGTACAGTTCATGTCATGATCTTCAGGGATGCTGTGATGTGTCTAATTTTGGTGGTAATTTAAAAAAATATTGGAATCAGTCATCTCATATTTAAGTAAAGGCATCACATTAGGGTTTATTTCTTGCGTTTTTAGAGGTAAATAATACAGACTAGTCACGGTGTCCCGTAGCTTTACGGTGTCCCGTAGCTTCACGGTGTCCCGTAGCTTCACGGTGTTCCGTAGCTTCACGGTGTCCCTTAGTTTCACGGTGTCCCGTAGCTTCACGGTGTCCCGTAGCTTCACGGTGTCCCTTAGTTTCACGGTGTCCTATAGCTTCACGGTGTCCCTTAGTTTCACGGTGTCCCGTAGCTTCACGGTGTCCCGTAGCTTCACGGTGTCCCGTAGCTTCACGGTGTCCCGTAGCTTCACGGTGTCCCGTAGCTTCACGGTGTCCCTTAGTTTCACGGTGTCCCATAGCTTCACGGTGTCCCTTAGTTTCACGGTGTCCCGTAGCTTCACGGTGTCCCGTAGCTTCACGGTGTCCCGTAGCTTCACGGTGTCCCGTAGCTTCACGGTGTCCCGTAGCTTCACGGTGTCCCGTAGCTTCACGGTGTCCTGTAGCTTCACGGTGTCCCGTAGCTTCACGGTGTCCCGTAGCTTTACGGTGTCCCGTAGCTTCACGGTGTCCTATAGCTTCACGGTGTCCAATTGCTTCACGGTGTCTCGTAGCTTTACGGTGTCTCGTAGCTTCACTGTGTCTCGTAGCTTCACGGTGTCCCATAGCTTCACGGTGTCTCGTAGCTTCACGGTGTCCCGTAGCTCGGTTGGTAGCCCACTCAACTCACACAATGAGGTCCGTGGATCGATCCCTGGTACTGATGGAACCATCGCTTGAGACACCTGCTGTCCTTGTTCACCTAGCAGTACGTGGGTGTTAGACGACTGACGTGAGTCGCATCCTGGGGACAAAACCTAATTTGCCAGAAATGCTCTGCATAACAAGGGGCTATTTATATAGTATGTCACTGATGTCAGCTATGGTCTTTATAAGTTGTATCATGTGATTGTTGAAATTAAGATTATTCTTATTATTATTAAGTAGTGTCAGTGGTGAGAGCCAGGCAGACACAGTCACTGCCTGCGCCGTAATTCCACCCCACACACATTCAAATTGCATTCCTTTTTCCACGTAATTTCTGAGGTTTTGTAAGCTTGTCATAATTTTTTAGCGTTGTAAGGCATTCAAGGGAAGCTTTGATGCACACGAGAGCCGGTATGTGGCGTCCAGAAATGCCAAAATAGCAGAACATTTTGAGTATTTAATGGAGGTGGGTCCGTGGGAGAGTCTGGCATCAGCTGGGGCATCAGCAACTCCGGCCGTCGCTGTTCAAACTGATCCACCCACCCTGTTATAGCGAACCTCACATCCTGAACGTACCCGCTCGAGTCCCGACACACACACATGATCTTTCACCGGCAGAATGGCAAGCGATCAAAAGATCCTTGCGTTTCTAATCTCGAATCTCCCAGCGACACAGCCGGCCAGGGAAGCTGCCTGTAGCCGGGAGAGAGAGTGAGAGCATCCATTCCTAATACCACCGGATGAGGGCATCAGCGGCAGTACCCATATGATTACAGATTGCACAATTATACCTTTTTCGACTGTGCAATGAAACAAATCCGACGCAGCGAGGAAAAGAACGTCAATCAAATAATTTCAGAAAGTCAAATACTATTTTTTTTTTGCAGTGCCTTGTCAACTGCCTCCTGGCAGTGCTTGACGAGGGCAAGCACCCGAGGCTTCTGGTCACGCATCACCTGCTGGGTTCAGAGGTCCAGCTGACCCTCTGGCCGCTAGAAAGATGCTCAGCAACACGCCACGTCCTCCTTCAGGTTTGTCTCCTTGAGACTGAAAGTGCAAGACTAGGACTGGAGCTGCAGCAACTAGGACTGGAGCTGCAGCAACTAGGACTGGAGCTGCAGCAACTAGGACTGAAGCTGCAGCAACTAGGACTGGAGCTGCAGCAAGTAGGACTGGAGCTGCAGCAACTAGGATTGGAACTGTGAGAGCTGGGACAGTGCTATGGAGGGACTGTAGGTGCTGGGACAGTGCTATGGAGGGACTGTAGGTGCTGGGACATTGTAATGCTACGACTGGAACTATGGGACCTGGGACGAACTGAGGAATCTGGAACTGGAGTTGCTGGAGTGAGGACTGGAATTGTGGGGGCAGGAGACTGGAACTGTGGGAACCGGGTGGAACT